>NW_019379704.1:260002-288686 GCF_000648655.2 Copidosoma floridanum
AGACGATTGTCGCATGACATTCGAGTAAGAAGAAGGCTTTTAAAACTGATAAATTATCAAGGACCCGGTCAATAAAATTAAGAAGTAAAATCTTGTGGTCGCTATTTAAAAAATTTTTTTTGTAGAAGTTTTAAAAAAAATTTAAATTTCTTTAAAGTTCTGGCATCTCTTAGAACTGTTAGAGCAGTATTTAGCAATCGATTGTAGCAAAATCTGGCAATAAATTGAAATTTTGAAATAACTTTTTTTCGCAACTAAAGCTGAAGTATTAAAAATACACAGAAGCAAAATGACATAAGAAACGTTATTTTTTAAAAAAGTAAAGAAAGTATTCAGAACTTCAGAAATTCTATCACTAAAAGGAGAGTCGTTTTAGGAAATAATTTTTTGTTTTTCAATGTTTGCCCTAGTTTGATTTTGTTGAGATTGCATCTTTCCCGCTTGTCCCTATGAACAGCGTGTACGCACACCCTCGGAAAAGGATTTCGGCGTCAAGGAAAGAGAGAGGGGATTTTTAGAGAGTTCAAGGACGAGAAGTGGACGAAAGCGCAGCCTCTAGATTATCGTGGTCAATTGTCTCGTTAACTCGTTTTGCATTGTTAAGCACACTAAGTGCACACTAAACGTTAAATTTCATTATATTCCACTGGCGTTAAATCCGCACTGAGGAATCGGTCAGTGAGCTCGGAGTCTGCTGGGATCCAGCCTCTGATGATTTTTGGCTTAGTCCGCCCTCCATTGGACCTCTTTCGAAGAAACGTATTATGCTTGCCGCCCTCTCGAGCTTGTTTGATCCATGTGAGTGGCTCGCTCCTCTCATACTACGTGCGAAGATTCTTCTGCAAGACCTGTGGCAAGCAGGCTTGGCATGGCACGAGGCAGTCCCTTCATCCATGTCAACGTTCTGGTTGATCTTTGTCGAGCAACTGCATGCCATCTCTGGCTTCTCCATTCCACATTGATTAGGCACCAGCCACCCGTCCGCTACTCATCTACACGCCTTCTCCGATGCTAGTCATCGTTTCATGGCCACCGCCGTGTACTCCCGGGTGCAATCGTCTTCGAACGAGTCACTCTTTCGGCTGCTCTTCGCTTGCTCGAAGCTCGCTCCTATTTGCAGCCTGAGAGCATCGCTCTTCGCAGCGCTTAGGATGACCATACCACGCCTTGAGTTGAAGGCCGCTCTTCTCGGTGCTAAGTTACTCCGCTCAGCCGCCGAAAAACTCGCGGTCCCAATCTAACATTGCCACGCTTGGTGCAATTCTTGGATCGTCCTTCATTGGATACGCTCCGTCGAGCCCACCGGCTGTTCAATGGTTGTCAACTACATCGTCCAAATCCAGGAGATTTTGCCTTCAGGCTCTTGGCATCACATGTTCAAGCAATCGAATCCCACTGATATCGCCACCCAAGACGCTGATATGTCTGACCTGTCGTCAAACCAGGCGTGGTGGAGTGGATCAGTCTGGCTTGCTGACCCTAACCCTACATGGCCGCGCAAGTCGCCTGAGCCCACGTCCCGCGCGTTGCCTGTTGTCCACGCTGAGCGTAAGGATCAGTTTAACTTGCTTGAAAAGTTTTCGAACTTGCATCGATTGCTTCGTTTCCTTCTATGCATTCGATGCTGGACTCGGATGCGATTGAATCGAGAACCAACACGCTCGATCTCGTCAACACCAAGACGATGAGTTTGACGACGTCTTCTTAGCTTGTGTTTAGCTTAGCTAGACGAGAACTCTTCACGAGCCAATGACCATTCTCCTCAGCGAGTAGGCTCTGCCAAAGGGACACTTGTTGACGCCCTGCATTCCCTTTATCGACAACTCTGAAGTTATGTACGTTAGTGGGCGGCTTGAAAACGCTGCACTGCCTTTTGAAGAGCACCATACGCCTATTATCAGTGGATCTTGCAAGCTCACTCATCTCATCGTCTCATTTGCCCGGGTGCAAGCTTTACACGGAGGATACCGTGTCACAAATGCTTAAGTAGTGTAAAAAGCATGGGTCGTCGGTGGCCAAGATTCGAGCTTCGCCCAGATGCGTACGTGCCCCTCCTCTCATTGCTCTGAGAGCGAGCTGGCCTCCAAAATTCTCTGTTATTTTCCTTCTTCTTTCTTCTCCATCGCCCTTCTGTCTTCTAGGGGACTGGTCCTCACGGACCTGTCCCATGCGGGGAGGTTAGTTTTAAGTTGGTAGGCACACTGGGTGAATCCGACACTACCACCGGATTAGCTGGGGTGTCTATGAAGATTTTCCCCTCCCCGCTCCATCAAAAAAAAAAAAAAAAAAATTGGTATGCTTTTTTTTTCTTCACTAAAGTTAGATAGCATGGAGCAATGTTGTAACTTTTTCCAACTTTTTTGAAGATGTATAGGTTCACAGGAACATAAATTTTCTTATTTTTTTATTTTTTCTTATTTTGCAATATTTTACACTGATACTGCAAACTAAATACGACTGTCGTTGAGTTTATTTTGATACTGTATGCATTAACTGATACGTTCACTGCAAGCTTCTGCTGGATGAATGGCAGACAATACTGCCCACATAAAAGACTTTCTATGATCGATCTTTACATTAGCACAAGGTTTCTTTTTCTGAATAACAAGTGGTAATTTAATATACGATCTTCTTTTCGTAGGATAAAACTTATTAATATTTATTATCAAATTTAAAATCTGTTACAACGACTAGCCTGAATTTTTTTCTTCGAACTATTTCATATGCTGTTTTAGTAGCTTGCTTACGTTGTCATTGAACTACTGACTAAGATTTGTTAATTATAAATTAGTATATTTTTAGTATCAAAGTATATAATTTCATTACTCTTAGGGTCATCTTTCTGTATCACATGTTCACTTGAGAAGTCAGCGTTGACCTTTTGTGCACTGTATTATTAGAGAGCTGTTACAATATTTCCTTTAAGTGAAAATTTTGCATCATCTAAAAATGATTGAATATGTAGGTGTGCAAGATTTGTAAAAGTACCTGATCTTATACATTTATTTAAAATCGGCATAACATCATTCCACTGCATAGCATTTCTAGGTATTACTGAAAAATATGATTGAGCACTCAACTCTTTTTCAGTTTAGTATAAAAATCTTCTTATCTTATTTTAAATGCTTTCTAAATTAGCTGTTAGCGCTGTAAACAATCACTTTTTTGTTCTGGTAAATTTTTATGTAGTAAGCAACTCTTCTGAAGTAGCAAATCGCCTTCGAAGATAACTGCAGCCATCTGAATCATGTATATTCATACTAGCCACATGATCTAATGACTGCAGCAACATTTTCGCTGCCAGTTTGAATTATTGCAAGTCTGCCATGGTTTAATTATTCCTTGATTCAGTAAAAGTGATTCCTAAAAATTTTAAACATAGAATGATAAAATTTTTTTTATCACACTCCTTATATATAAGTTTAACTTATTCAGGATAAGCTTTCGCTTTTTAATTTTATACTACATAATAAATAAAAAGTTCGTACAATGGGGCCCCAACGAGCATCTCCTTCGTAACAACCGTACGACACAACTACTCCATAAACTATCTTTCTATTGAAAAAAAAAAAAAAATTATTAAACGATTAAAATTACGTAGAAAACTATAAATAAAATGACTAAAGGCTTATTCGTATTTTTAGTTGTCATTCTCTTTTTAGTCGTTTTGAAGGAGTCTGATACTTCATCCTTGAACAGTTGATGGCAGTAAAGTAGTCGCAAATCTGAAACCGATAATATTGGTGACGGCGATGACAGAGATTTTGGAAAGATTTCATTGATCAATCGATCCAAGATTTCATCTACTGTAGACTTCCATCAATTGGCAGGTATGAATAGCAAGAATGTTGCGCAGATGGTCAAGTTCAATTAATAGAACATCAATCAATAAGACAGGTGCTAATCACCAGGTAATCCAGGGCACGCTGTAGCTATTTAAATAATTATTAAAAAACCAATCCTTGACTTAAGCTGTCGTCTCAAGGAAACTTTGCATACTAAAAAGTCCTTTCTTAATTCATGAAGCGTCGTATCTATAATACCATAAATGCCAATCACTAAGCAATCCGAGGCCCTACTTAAGCACTAGGGCAAAGTATCAAGTAACATGAAATGCTTACTGTCTGCTTAATAAGTTGACTATAAAACATTAATAACATAAGCGCCAGTTATCAAAAAAAGTTTTAAGTAGTAATCTAGCGTCAAAAGTTACCTGTTGATAGGCAGCATAATTATTTATGATTCTCTATTAATTAATAAAGCAGATATTAGTAAGCTGCTATTATATTAGTGAACTACGAGGTTATTGCTGCTTATATTGTGAAATGTATCCTATTATTATTTTTGAGGCTGCCAGTTGGTACCTCAGGTTACCTGTAGATTGAAACTCGTGTAATTTAAATTGTTAAATATTTTTCTATTCATTGATAAAGTTTCTAATAGGATCCCCGAGTCAACTGGGGATAGGCACTTGTGTCATTAATTTTTGTTTTATTATTACTTATTAAGTAGCAAGTCAGCACCCCAAGTCACTTAAGATTCGGCGTTTCTGTAATTAATTTCTATTTAATTAATTTAAAGCCAGCAAGTAAGCGCCCAGGGTCGCCTAGGAATAGGCGCTTATGTAATTAATCAATGTTTTATTAATTAACGAAGTGGTCAGTAAGCGTCCTGGGTCATTATGGGATAGAAGCTTATATTATTAATTAATGTCTTATTAATTATTAAAGTGGCCAGTAAGTGCTCCAGATGATCTAGGAATCGGCGCTGATGTTATTAATCAATGTTTTAATAATGAATGCAGTAGTCAGTGAAAGCCTTGGGTACTTGGGGGACGGCTTTCATATTTTTAATCAATGTTTTTACTAGAAATAATGTGGCTTGTGAACGCCCCAGATCACGAGATGATAGGCGCTTAAATTATTAGTTTAAGTTTTATCAATTTATAAAGTTGGCAGTAGCATCCTGGGTCACCTGGTAATAAGCGTTTGCGTTATTAATTTTTGTTTTATTAATTTATAAGGCATCAAGTGGGTGCCTTGGATCACCTAAAGATATGAGCTTATGTAAAAAGTCAATATTTTATGAATTAACAAAGTTTCCAGTAAGTGCCTCTGATTATCTGGTGATTGTCACTTTAGTTATTTATTATTATTTTATCAATAAATAAGTTGGCCATCAAGCGCTCCTTGTTACTCAGCCATTATAAATTACGTTATCAAAAGTTATGCCAGGAATTCTCATTTTTCTTCAAAAGGTTCTTTAAGTTTCTGCTTTAATATTTATTTATTTATTTATAGAATAAATGTATATTTAAAATGTAATTCAGTTTAATTTGTTTGGAGACAAGGTTATATAATTTAGAATGTTTAGTGTGCAGAGTTATTGGATTAAATAGCTTGTGATTTACTTATTTAGTTTTAGTCTATTTAAATTGGCAGTTAAGCACAAGTAAACTCTGGCCACAGGGCGTCAGTCCTGACGAGAGTGCTATGGCGGTCACGTCTTTGATTTTCTGCCGCAGTCAAGATAACTATAGCATGCATTCAGTTAGATATACGCATATTCATGTGTAAGTCTACTTTTGCTGTAACGCGCGTTGGTCTTCACGTAAATAGAAGCCACGTCTTCATAGCATTGGCAGTTACGTATTTTGAGAATAGTGCTGTGTATTTTTTGTGAAGCTTGCTATACGTTTACTTCGTGGTGAGTTGACATATACTAGAATGCCACTTCTCGTGTACTTAAGGCATACGAGCCATGCTAGGAAAGCAAGGCAGAGACAACGCGATTCTTATGGCTCATTGCAATGCATTGAATACATTTTTTTTCTCCCCGTGCGGGGACACAAAAGTGGGATGAGTAGTACACGTGTGGGAGGGAGAAGTTCTGGGCTAGTCTCCTAGCACAGGCTTAGGCCTACTTGCTACTGATGTGATTTTGTCTATCTCGAAGCGACAAATGATGTCTCCGGAGCTCAGCATTTTCTTAAGAATTCCCTGTTCAGAGTACGCGTTATGTGCGTTTGCACCAAATTGGGGAGCAAGCTTTTAAAATGCAATATAAGAACGTGAGACCTCGCAGAGTTATTATTCGTCATCGAGCAAAGCTACCAGCTGGACCTAGTAAGAGATGTATCAACTCAACGACACCAGGAGCAAGTTTTAATTGGTTAAAATTTCTGTTAATCCGCCCATTAACCTCCTCTCTCCTTATCTCCATCGTCTTTCTCTATGTGAATCAGAATAATATCGGTTTTTACCTAATTTCTATTGGGTTAAGTTTTTTTTCAGCCCTCCTCTGCCCCCTTCCACCCCCTCTACACCTCTTACTGTTATACAATCCTATAACTGGATAACCCGATTAGTTGCTCTCACTATTTTAAAGATTTATCTCTAGCCGCCCTTTAGCTGTACCTCTTAATGAAATAAAAATATGTGAGTTATCTTTTTTTTTTAGTCAAACTACTTTTGATACCCTACCTCCCCTTTCAGCTTTTCCTACACTTTTTAAGAAACCAACCTTAGACTCTTTACACATTCTAAACACATTATCTGAGCAACGGTCCAATATTTGTTCTAACCTTTTTTAGATATTTTTTATAATTTTCTTGGAAATTATTTTGTCCATATAATTTGTTAACACATTTCCACACCGCCCTTAAGGTAGTGCTATGGCATTAATTGCATTATTCTATATCGTTATAACCATCGTTCCTATTTTTAAACGAAGTTTTTGCGGGGATAAACCCTCATAAATTTTATTTAGAAATTAAATTGGAAATTTATATAAATACCACTATTTAATTTATCATAGCCTTTGTAAGTAGCATTATCAATCCTGTAACATGTTCTTTTTTTCTTTTTTCATATAATTTTGAATTTTCCTATTAAAAATAAAATACATATGTTACGAGAAGTACGTATAACTTTACCTATTAAAAAGTTCATATTTTTATTAAAAATCTTGGAACAAACATTAGTTGTTTTTCATATATTGGGCAGTGGCTATGATTTAATTTTTCCTTTTTCAATATCTAATAATAATTCCTGCCTTGGTAATTTTTTTAGAAATTTCTTTAAATTTAGAAATTGAACTCAGTTTTAATAAGGCATTATTTGGTTTTTTTTTTTCTAAAATCTTCAATAGAACTTATTTTAATTTTCTCCATAAAGTTTTGTCTGAAATATCTTAATGCATTAAGAACTACGGAAAAAAATTTCTCAATTGGCATGGCAGCATGACGTTACATGCTTCATCAAAAATATTTTGAATTTGGAAATCGTGTTCCATTAAACCGAAAGCAATAGCAGCATCTTTAAAAGAGCTATAAAGTATTCCGTCAACTGTTTTTAATATTTTAAAAGATTCTGTTATATTAATGCGATTTAAAATTAGTTTTTACTGTTTGAAGTATGATATCACTTGACTAATAATATAATTAAAGACTAATAATCAAGTAGTTATGTCGAATCACACAATCCTTATTTTGAGATTGAGTTTTAGATTTTGATTTAAACCTTTTGCTTTATAATTTAAAGCCTATGTGAAGGATTATAATTCGTTAATAGCAAAGTCTAAGTAATGCTCCAATATTTGTTCTAACTTTCTTCAGACAATTTTATACTTTTGCAAATGTATAAAAATCAAATTTTTTTATGCACCTCCAATTAGTTAACGTCAAAAGTGTGTCTTTTCAAACAATATTTTTAATTTGTAAATTCTTATCTCGTTAAGTTTAAATATAAACTCTGTTTTCATTTTCATATCTTGATAACGTGACGTTGAATTGACCATACGAAGACAGTCGTTTTCTCAAATTTATATCAGTATAATTAAAACTCTGACATTGAAATTCATTTATAGTCATAGAAAACATTGAAACTAAAGAAAATTGCTTTCTGTAAAAGCAAAAGGTAATTGATACAACATTTTAAAATACGGAACTATGTTTCAAGATATGATGATTCAATACTTTTTTGTACAATCATGCTTCTATTACTGTTTTTTGAAACTGGAAAAACCTGTCTAAAATCTTTTTCTTGTATAATTAATTTATTACCAAAATGGGTATAAGTGTTACAATAATTACGTAATGTTCTTTGAACTATTCCTAAGGATTTTTTGGGGATCATAGAAGCCTCGTCCCATACAATGAAATCTCTTACTTTGTATTTTTTTTCCATGTAAAATTCCAAGAACGAACTAACTGTACTGTTTAAATCAAATGATAAACAAAATTTTCAATGGCTGGTCATTCTTTTTGAAAGTAATATTGATGCTTCACCAGTCTATGTCATAGATAAAAATTTTTTGCCACGAGTAATGGAATTATTGTTAAATTAACATTTCATATTTAAATATTTCTTTCAAGCCTTCTGGGCCATCAGTTTAAAAATCTTATTTTTATAATTACCTATAATTTTAAAAATCGTGATAAAATGTTTAGTTAATATGTGATACGTTTAATTGAATATTTGAGTACAGAAAACAATTTTTTTCATGGTACTGTTTTCTTTTATATCAACATTTGTTGGTGTGGGTTTATTTTAATTCCCACATGATTTGTCTTCTAATTGTAAAATTTTATTTGTTTTTAAAACTGCACGATTTTTGTATTTGTTTAACTGTAAAAGGCAAACTAAAAATATAAAGTATTTAACTAATATTCAAAAATCGAGGGGTTATTGCATGGAGCGCGTAGAGGGCGAAAATACATATACGTGTGAGTGTGTGTGTGTAAGTGTATTTGTAAATTTAAATGATATTTATTATAAATATTCGTTCATATCGGTAATGCCGATAATATTAATGCTTTTGGCATCGGTATCGAGATTTGGTATGGGAATGTAACTATTAGTATCGATACCAAAGTATCGATACTAAGGCTGACATTACCCACTCCTACAATTTTGTGCACTAACTATGGGACTTCTAACTCAGTGGGACGTTTAACTCAGTATGGAGATTTTCGGAAAAGGGATGAAAGAGTAGTAGAGGTGAGGGGTAATAGGAGTGAGGCTATGAGACCCAAAAACCCCTCTAAGGATTTTTATCTTGTAAGGAGACTAGTCCACTTGTGGACTAGAATGCTCACTAGATTAAAATCCTTATAGTTGACCTACTCTTGTGTATCACATACACACACACACGCGCGCGCCCGCGCACAATTACCGTTGCAGTGCTATCACATTTCTAAAATATTTGTTTTTTTGCACAATAGAAAACTGAGAAATTCATTATCTTATAATGATTGGATAAGTCTGAGACAATCTAGATTGCACATTTGTACGTAGATTAAACGTCAATACGTAACTATTTACCCAGGCATCAAATATTATTTATGGCTGCTCTCACTACTAAAATTTTAATTTAAATGGAGCAATGGTTATCAATAAAATTTGATCTAGGGTGGTGAAGTACCCATTCTACCCTAAAACATTTTGTTAAACGTTTGAAGTTTCTAGAGTGGGGTTTAAATCTGAATTAAGGAATGAATTTAGAAAAAGGTTTTTTTTTATGTGTATTTTTATTTTCACTTACTTGAAAGGTAAAAATATTAAATTCCAATGCCTTAAAACTATGCCATTTTACATAGAACAGCAAAAAATAAGCAAATCATTGAAATTTGTTCCCTAAGGAAAAAATTCATTGTTTTTTTTCCAAATCGAATTCTCATTAAAAAGAATAAAGCTAATTTCTGATTTTGTCTTACTACTGTTAAAAAAAAAAAAAAAAAGTTAAACACTGTTATTCCTAAGAAGTGACATAATGAATTAAAACATCATATATTTTATACTCACCCCATGGAATAATCAAAACCTATTTAAATTTCATGTATGTTTTAAGAAGGGGGTATCTGATTCAGAAGCAGGGGCACAATTTTCTTGTAATCTTTTATACGGAAGACGTAAGAAATTTCTTTGTCAGTAAAATTATTTTATAGTATACAAATTTTGTTTGAAAATTATATAATTCATCAACATAAAGCGCCTAAAAATTGACAAAATATTGAAAACTATGGTAATTTTTTATTTTTTAAAAAAAAAGCTGTACCTTTTGAGAATACTCTAATAAATTTACTTATCACCAAAACAAGCACAAACGAAACTTGTCAACATTGTAAATTTTTTAGTGTCATGCTTCTTATAAAATTCACTGTTGCCTTATTTACACCAGTACGTATTAATTCGTTACTTACTAAAACAAGCATAAGAGTCCTTTGCAACAGTACGTTAAAGTTGTATCTGTGTAAGTGAAAGAGCTTGAACAAAAGCAAGTAGAATGTAACTTTCTTTAAATTGTTTTTTCTTATACAAGCTGTTTTTCTTAAAATCTAAATAAAAGTCTGACTCACTGTGATCAATAATTTTTTTTACTTATTATACACAAAAATTTATGTTTCCCAGTTTTGAGAAACTTTTCCTATTGCTTCGAAAAAATTTTTGCCAGTCTGAGAGTGATTGGATATTTATTTGATTTCAGTTAAATGTTTTTTACAAAAATTTAAAAATAATGTGGTTTTTTATTTTGAAATGTGTAAATAGGAAAATTCCTAACAGGAAATAAAATAAGATACTTGTGATATGACCACGTGATATGATTAAATAAGGACATAAAGTTCTTAGGGAATAGCTTATAAAGTTGGTTTTTAACAGTTGTAACATATTATCACTTAGTGGTACGCAGTAGTGTTTTATATTTATTTCTAGTATTAATCAGTGACAACAAACAACTTTTATGTTTCATAACACATTAATTCTAATGTCACATCATCTATTTCTCCATAATACAATAATCAAAGTGCAAAGTCGCTTAATGACCGACAAGTAACATCTATTATAGTAATTTTTAAAAAATTTTGTTATTGACTGTGCTGTTTAAAATCTGATAGAGACAAAATTTAAGTAAAACATGCTCTACGATTGATTGGATGACAGGTTTAGAACATCGACAGGCATCAACAATTACAAACATAAGCAGCGTGATATTGAGACCAATACATTTTCTAGACAGATAGCTCTACTGCACTCCCTCCTACAAACTTCTACGTAAAAAGTCGTAATAATGCTTATTTCTGAGTCCCGCGTCTACCTCAGATTGGATGAAACATTTTTGAGGTCTTAAATTAAAATTAAACTTAATTTTTTCTTTAATCATAAATATAAAAACAAATAAACATGAACATTAAGACTATAGTTATTAGATTGCGCAAAAAATATGCATTCCTTTGCTAATAGAATCATCGAAATGTAAGAGTTTTTAAAAATGCCACTCAAATTTTAAAACACTTTTTTCATACAAACAACTTCAGTTTAAACGTATTATTCAGCGTTGCTTTTATTATGGAACAGAAAAAAGGACCACTTATGATTATATTTTTTAATATTGTATTGTTTTGACCACACTTTTTTAGAGTACAGTCTCGACCGTTTTATTTAAATGTCATTCGTGGCTGTCCTAGTGTACAGATCGTGATTTTTATATATCCTTATTTATTTCGATGAGAAGTCTCAGTTTAAATCATGTGAATAAAATTAATTGTTGTTCTCTTCTATTTAACTTATTTGAAATAATGTGGTCTTTGGAACACGATTAATCGGATCATACTAATAAGGTTCAGTATTAATATGATATTGTCAACATATATACAACTGCAATTTAAATTTATCTGCATGAGTCCCAATTTATGTTAATATATATGTACAATACATACATCATAAACTATACTTACTGTAAAACATATTATTAATATAATTACATTATTAACTAAACAATAAGTGCGAGTTTTTATTGCATACTTTAAGTTCTTTAATGCCACTGAAATCGTAGTTTGAATACAAAACCAATTAATAACGTGCTTTCGAATTCAGTTATGTGGGGATAGTTGCTTCTGTTTTCACAGTAGTCTTACATAAGTTATTTAAGTTCACAAATGAGACTATAAAAGACAAATAAAACTATGTTTTTTATATTTCTACATTTTTACACACTTTTTGTGTGTATGAAAAAAATGTAATACGTTCGATTTGAGCATCTTATAGAGAAGTCTAAGGCCCCGTTTACAATGAGTGCAGCAACCAAAAACAGCTGACAGCAAAAGTCAGCAAAGATTAGGCAAAGATAGTCAATCGGTGCCACTAGCTGTTGCTTACGTTTCCATACTTTTAGCTCACGTTCCTAGCAAATGTTGTTATATACAAGACAGGAACAGACAGCAACATAAACCAAAAAAAAAAAAAGGAACGGAAACAACAGCTAGTGGTGCCGATTGCCTACCTTTGCCTAAAATTTGCCGACTTTTGCTCTCGGCTGCTTTCAGTTGCTGCACTCACTGTAAATGGGACCTTACGTACTTTAAATGGATTTGTTATATTTTATTCAAAGTTATTCATGATCAATTTATAATTGCCTCAAATACATAAATCACCTATACTTCAAAATTACATAAGTTTCGTAAATACATACAAGTACACCTACCGTGAATATGTAGAGCCTCTCGCTATAGCTACAAGGGCCCTTACTATTTATATTCAAGTACAAAATTATTTGATAAATACTTACTATCGTATCATGTTATATATTAATTTGTATTTGTTTGGTAAACTTTGTATTTGAGTTAAAATAATAAAACTAAAAAAAAAGAGCAGGCATCATTTATTTACCTTGCAAGAAGTGTAAAAAAATGGATATATTGCATTAAAAAATTAAACTGAATATTAATGACAAGTCTATTAGTTATTAAAAACAGACTTGGCACAGTCAATTGTACAACTTTTGAGTTGTTCTATTTTAGTATTAGAAGGATATTGAATAAAATAATTTAGTTATTAGGTTATATTGCAAGAAATACAAATGAACAAGAAAAACATAATTGACAGGAGGTAGAGAGGCTTAGAAAATTTTTGGGGGTAGGGTATTAGAAGGGTAGTAGGGGGTCTTAGTGGGTTACTGACTTATGAACTGCGAAGTGGTGAATTGGCAACGTGTCTGATCACGTCACAGAACTTTTGTTACTGACAATCAGCAGCGGGAGTCTCATAGTTAGATCTCTCTTCCTCTCGTGACTTGCTATTGAGTGCAAGTTTTGGTGTAAGGCCAGAAAGCAACACTATTTAAAATGATTAAGGAACTTGATTTAACTCTTCTTCTGCGCTACCAACCCCTACCATCGGAGTGTATGTGCATTGTTGATAGTATGAACGTAAAAGAGGCTGCTACCGGTGTATTGGTGTTCTAGGATCTAGTACAGTGACGGTGTCCAATTCACAGTAGTGCGCTTGCTAATAGTATCTAACTATATAGTATACAGTGCGCCTGCATGCTGACACAAAGACAAAGACTAGAATTAGTCATGAGATTGACACTGGAGCAGCGTGGCGTGGCATTGTCAGACTCTTGCCTGACGTAAGACTGCGTACTGCTGAGGTTGAACAAAACGAAAGCCCTGGCTATAATAAACTTTAGCGCACCCATACACGGCTACCTAGACTCGTGGAGCTCAGGACACGGATCGTAATGCCAGAGGCACCGTAGTTAGCAGAGATACCCCGGTAGCTGTGAATAACTTGTGTTGATGCTGTTGTGTCGAGTAAGAACGGTCGTCCCTATAGGGGCTATTCATAAATCTCGGGATGGTGTCAAGAGGGGGGGGGGATCGACCGAAACATCCTACTCGATCATATAAGGGGGGGGGGATACATTAAGTCATCATTTGCTGACTGCTATACGTGAAAGCTATTAGTCCAAGCAGTGTCTCACGTTCTGTATTTTCTTTACTCTTCCAAATGCACCCGAATACGTGAGTGCCACAGTGCTTTTCAACAGCTGCGAGATTAGTAGAATGTATCATATAAATCTCATTGGCTAGTTTATGAAATGTCGTAATGGTAATAGACCATCTTTGGATGAGCACGTGATTGGCTCGATCTACTGTGGGATGCGCAACGACACACTTTATGTTTTGTTACACTGCGCAGACTATATTTTAGGCAGCGGCCAAATAGGCACGTTCACTGATGGCAGTAACGTTGCGTGAATGAGTGCAACTGCAGGCGAACGCGCTTTTTTTTTTTTTTTTATTTTTTTTTTTTTTATGGAGCGGGGAGGGGAAAATCTTCATAGACACCCCAGCTAATCCGGTGGTAGTGTCGGATTCACCCAGTGTGCCTACCAACTTAAAACGAACCTCCCCGCATGGGACAGGTCCGTGAGGACCACTCCCCTAGAAGACAAAAGGGCATAGGAGAAGAAAGAAGAAGGAAAATAACGGAGAATTTTGGAGGCCAACTCGCTCTCGAAGAGATGAGAGGAGGGGGCACTTACGCATCTGGGCGAAGCTCGAATCTTAGCTTGCGCCGGAATAGAGTTAGAGAAGCTTAAATTTTGTGTTATTGTATGTGTGTGTGTGTAGATGTGTGAGTCCGCTGGGTATTGTGTATTTGGAAGCGTATTTGTGATTAGTGTAAGTGTTGTATAGGGTTGAGGCCGTAGAGGATACGGCGGATAGAAGGGTGCTCTTGAAGGGAGCGCACGAATTGAAGTCGCGTTCGTTTCGTCGAGATCATGGAGATGGAGATGATGCATCCGATGGAAGCAGGGGAGATTGAAGACCTAGAGTATATTGAGGGTCCTCGGGGTTCTGTGCTAGAGCGTAGGGACGTCTTATAAGGTCGAAGCGACCGGGTTGGAGGTTCGCGAGTGCGGCGATGGTGGGGTTTGGGTGGTCCGTAATGGAGGCGCAGATTTTAGACACAAGGACGGGGGCTGCTTGTATTGGAGGGACGATGTTAAATTCCTTGATAATCTGAGTATTCCTGATGTACCATGGAATGCCCAGGACCGACCTCAGAATCTTCATGAAAGGGCCCTGGATGCCCTGTAGTCGGTTTCCCTTTGCAGCGCCCCACGTTGGTATCGCGTAGGTGCTAATGTTCTTGATGATGGCGTTGAAGGTGCGCAGCTTGGTCTTCTGGGAGACGGCTTTGTTGTTGAAGAAGGGCTTTAGTTGCACGAAGGCTCCATATGCCTTTCCGCGGGTGCTGTTGATGTGCTGAACGTACGTGAGTCGATGGTCGAGCGTGACGCCGAGGTACTTGGCGGAGTAGCTCCAGTCGATTTCTACTCCGTTGACCTTTATCTTCTGCAGTTTCTTCCTTGGATGTTTCCAGGAGACGAGCATGGCTATAGTCTTTGCCTCGTTTACGACCAGTTTCCAAAGACTATACCAGTTATGGAGAGTGACGATGTGCTCGTTTAGAAAGGTGGTGCACCGAGAGTGTTGTTTTGACCTGCAGCTGACCACGACGTCGTCTGCATAGACGTACGTGTTGATGTTTTCGCGCTGGGGCAGGTCGTGGCAAAATATGTTGAAAAGGGTGGGTGAAAGTTTGGAGCCTTGGGGGACTTCGGAGGTTATTGGACGGGGGTCGGAGAGGGAGTCGCCTACTTTAACGCGGATAAATCTGTCCAAGAGGTAAGATTTGACGGTGCCTATGAGGTAGTGTGGAAAACCTAACTGTATAAGCTTGTACAGGAGGCCCTCGTGCCAAACTCTGTCGAAGGCCTGCTGTACATCTAGAAAAGCTATCGCGGTGAAGTTTTTGTGGATGAGGCTATCGGAGAGGTCCTCGGTGACTCTCAGAAGCTGGTGAACTGCCGAATGTCTGGCTCTAAAACCGTACTGCACGTCCGGAAGGGTGTTATTTTCCGTGGCGTGCTTGTTTAGGCGGGTGAGAATGACGCTTTCAGTGATTTTACTGGGCGATGAGAGTAGGCTAATGGGTCTGTGGCTCACGGGGTTGCTGAGGGGTTTTCCCGGCTTTGGGAGGCAGATGACTGTAGCCACCTTCCACGCAATTGGGAAATAACGAAGGCGCATCACGGCGTTGGTGATGTTGCAAATCACCGTGATGAATTTTTGAGGGAGGATTTTCAGGACGCTATTGGAGATACCGTCACTGCCAGGGGCTTTTCGAGTTTTCAGGGATCGGATGATGCCTCTGATTTCGAAGGGTGTGCAGTGTTCGAAATCTGGATTGACAAGGACCTGTTGCTGCACCGTGTGGGTGATCCTCGCGTGTTCCTGCGCTAGTTCTTCAGCGCTAAGGTTGGGGGAGCATTTATTTTGCAGCGAATCTGCAAAGATCTCTGCTTTGTCCGAATCTAGCGAGTAAAGTTTGTTCCCTTGTTGAAGGGGGGGGAGGGAAGGCCGTTTGTTATGGAGTTTTTTAACGACCTTTAAGCATTTCTTGGGTGGAACTCTGCCTCGGCTATGAATTTGTTAAATTCCTTGTTTCGGAATTCGAAGACTTTGGATTTGACTTCCCTTTCAAGGGAGTTAAAATGAACTTTAAGTTCGGGGGTTCTCCTTTTTTGCCAGAGTTTCTGGACTCTTTTCTTCTCCTTGATGAGACGCAGGAGGTCGCGAGGGAGTTTAAGTGTGTGATGGGGAGCTGTGGTTGTTGTGGTGGCATCGTGTGTGCATTTGTTGAGTTCGTCAGTGAATTCGTGTACTGCTATGTCAAGTTCCGTTTGGGACCTAATGGGACGACATTTAAATGGGGAAGATTCGAGGTTATACGCAAGGTGGACCCAGTCTATGCGGCTGGTGGTGACGGGTATGGTGAGAAGGGATCTTGGGATCTCTAGGTAGACTGGGTTATGGTTGCAAGGGAGGTCTGGAGATGTTCGTGGTTCCGTATGGATGGTCAAGTTTTTCGTCAGAAATATGTCTAAGATGTCTGGGTCTTGGTCTGGTGAGCTGGGGTAGTGAGTCGGTTCATTCGGAACCTCAATGTTGATGTTGAGGTTGCGCAAGTGTTTGAGGAGGGAACGACCCTTAGAATTTTCTTGTTTGCATCCCCACGATTTGTGCTGGGCGTTTAAATCACCAGCAACTATCGTAGGAATGTTGGAGTCAAACAGCGAGATTATGCATTGGAGGTTTGGATCATCCGTTGGAGGAGAATAGAGGGAGATGATCCTGATGGAGGCAGATGAGGTGGTGTGTACTTCAATGACAACTGCTTCGCAGTTGGCAGCGTCCGTACTTATGACTCGATGGCGGATGCCCTTGCGTACATGGATAGCCACTCCGCCATGGGATTTTTCGCGTCTGTCACGTCTATGTACCGTGTAGTTTGGTATGTAGAGTGTTTTTGTGTTGTCTAGGTGTGTTTCAGTGATGCATGCAATGTCGATGTCTTTTGTCTGGAGTATGTGTGTGAGTTCAGTCGTTTTGTGTGTGATGCTGTTTGCGTTCCAGTTGAGTAGCGTAAAGTATCTGTCTAGCGTGCTGCTGTTCTGTTGCCCTCGAGACTGGACACTCTTTGG
Organism: Copidosoma floridanum; assembly: GCF_000648655.2. The sequence goes on from NW_019379704.1 coordinate 277,337, forward strand.
TCGAGGCGAGTCAGCAGGGTCATGATTGAGTGGAGGATTGTCTCGGTGGTCGGGGGTGTGTTGAGCAGAGGAGTCGGGGGAGGAGCTCCTGTTCGGTGTTGTTGAGAGGATGTCACATTCGCGTATGACATCCCCGGGCGAATGATGTTCGAGCCTTGGGCTGTTGTCCGAGGGGTGGCTCTCCCAAAAGAGGGGGAGGTGGGGTAGTGCTTTTCTTTGGAGCGTGAACTCCTTTTTGGGGGATTTTCGGACAACTCTGGTAGAAGGCGCGGTGCTCACCATGGCAGTAAGCACAGCGAGGGGTGACTTGGTCCGTGCCCTATTTTGGACAGGTTGCGGTAGCGTGGTTTAAACTGCAGAAACCACAGACGGAGGCGGCGCGGCAGTAGGCTGCCGTGTGGTTGAACTTTTGGCAGCGACGGCATTGAGGTACATCACTCGATTTGCGCTTCTGTTCCACTCTGACAGAAGTGCCCCCAAGTGACCTGAGGTTATAGATGTCGTTGGATTTGGCATCCAACGCATCCAGGTACACGGTAACCAGGGACCAGGTCCTTTCACCCTTGGTCATGCGATAGACCCGACGGGCGGATGGTACTTTTTCCTGGATCATCTCCAGGATTTCTGCTTCCGTATAGCCGATGTTGACTCCACGGATGACAACTATCATTTCACGATCCTCGTGAAGTTGGTGGGTGGTAAACTCGACCTTTTTCTCGTCGAGGTCGTGGACGATTCGTGTAAAGCTGTCGACGTTCTCGGGGTACACGCGAGTGCCTTCAGAGGTCGCAATGGCGCGGCGGACAGGAATGTTCTCTGCTATGAGGGCTTTGTTAATCCTGGGCCACAATTTTTGGTCCAGGATTGTGATCAGTGGAGATGCCTTCTTTTTGGGGGTGCTGTTGGTTTCCTCCGAGTCATGTTGAGCTTGGTCCTCGAGGTGACCGTCGAACGCGTTTTTCCCTGCTTGGGAGGAGCTTGGTGAGGGTTGGGAGTCGCGAGACTCTTCAAACTCCATATCGGAGAGTTCGGAATTTGAAAGTGAGACATTGGTCACTGGTTTTGTACGCCTTCTCTTTGCGGCGGGTTTCTTGACGGTCGAATTTGTGGAGGCATTTTCCACTGGCCTAGAGCTGGGCATGGGAGGGGGCTGCTTTGTTCCTGAAGTGGAGGGATTTAGCAGGTTTAATGGGTCGCGGTTTGCGGGTGACGGAGAGATGAAATCCGAAACTTTTACCGGGGTGTTTTCCGCTGTGCGGGGGGACTTAGTATAAATAGCCGCGATAATGTTGTCCTTCTCATCGTTGGATTGGACAAGTTTAGCAATTTGCCGGTTGGATTTTTCCAGCTGGATAGAGTACTCACTTGTAATCTTCTCCAGGTACTTGTTCCGCTGCCGGAGTTCGGCGAGTTCGGCTGCAATTTTGGCTAGTGTATCGCCACGGGAGAGCGGGCTGCGTTCCAGCTGGGAGTCGTGTCAGTTGACGCGGAGGTCTCGGCTTTTCAGCTCGAGGGATCGTTGGTCCTTTGGCCGGCTGACTGTCATGTCAGACACTGTGGGGAACTGTGCACTATTGTCACTTGCACTAGCACTGTCACTTGCACCGTTTAGCGCGGACATCTCGGAAGATAATGAGTCTGTTTCTTCCAACAGCGCGTCGAAAGAGTTAGTTATACTGACTTAAAATTGTGGATTATCCACAGTGCTCATTTTTTGGCTGTGCCCTAGTGAAGGGCTAGCCAATTAGGCCACCCCTGAGGGCGGCGTGTACGTGGGTGTATAAACTAGCGGAAACACAGTCGCGCGGCGCGACTAAGTCGCGTTTACGGAAAGAGATAAATAGGTAGCCCTGAAAAGGGCCGTTTAGAGAGAACTCAAGTCTGAGTAAGAGCCATGCGTAACGGGCGTGCGCAGAAAGCGTGCGTTCGGTACGAGTGCTCGAGCAAGACTGCGAACGCGCTTATGTAGTTGCTACCTAACTTAACTCTAAATTTGCCAGTGTGCATCATACAGTCAATACCCATGATACGAGAAACGTAAACAAACGCAAACGTAGAGCTATTTTTTTTTCATTATTTTGGGTGGTGTTGCACTTTATTATCTGCGAAATTTTGTATGAACATTTATCTGATAAATTAGAAATATCAACAAGTCTTTTTTTTCGTCCTTGCATATAGTATTTAATTCGATAATCTATAAAACTGTATGAAAAGATTGTTTTTAAAAGTGAAGGTTATTATGGCGTCTGATCTTGGAATATTATATCAAAAATTCATTGATAAATATGAAATATCGAATGAAACAAAACCTGTGTAAATAGCTCAACGAGAGTTCATAGTTATTTGGAATGAAGCAAACACGAAGTATAAAGACAAAAAAGATTTGACTGATTTTGCTTCCAATCTTTTGAAAGATTATCTACAAAAAAGGAAGCTTCGAGAAACTCAAAATATGACTTGATTTTTTTCTGTTAACAGTAAAAAATTACAGGTAGATTATCATGTGAGTCTACTTTTGTAGCATTTTTTGTAAAAATAATCGTTTGTTAACGGAAATCATCAGTTTTATTTCATTTGCGTCAGTTATTTTTGTGTTGTATTTCAAAACTAAACAAAAACCATTGATGAATTTACTTGTTGATTTATTTTTAGTTAAAAATATCTAATTTTTTAATGAATACACATTAAAACTTTCCAGGGTACAGTTAGTGGTGTAAATACAGAAAAATGTCCAAATACACACAGTCATTTGAGTGCGAGTACTGAAAGTTTTTCAGAGGTGTCAGTGAACAGTGATGAAAATTTTAATAGTGCTAAAAATTTAAGTCATACTTTGGATGAAAATTTGTTAGGTACACATGTGTAATTTTTTTCATTCGCTTATATCAGCTGCAAACGCTATAGAACTACTGAAATATATGAGACGTGGTCTACATTCGTACAAATTACTAACGTATTTTATTTTTTGCCACGTCCATAAAATTGTCTTTTCTTGCAAGAAAGTTGTTATTCATCTTACTAAAAAATAAATTTTAACAATTTCAATTAAATTCATTCATTTACAGAAACAGAAGTTCCAAAGATAAATGATGATTCTGCTACTATATATTCAAATCTATTAAAACGTACTTTTGCAACACCTGCTCAAGGTAAAATAAAAACTAAGAGTAAGGATTTGGAAAAAGAGATTAATATATTAAACTTAATGAGAGATTCTTTGAATTATGATGGAAGTGAGGAAGTAAAAAAAAAAATATTAAAATTAGAGATTGAATCATTAGAGAAAAATTTAAAAGCAAAGCAACTGCACACTATAAGTAATAAAAAATATAGAGAGTCTGTTAAAGAAAAAATCAAAAAGCACTCAACGACAAATTGTCTAAATATTAAGACTGATGAAAACAGCAATTTATCAGGGTGACCTCGTTTAAAATACTCTCAACCTGAATTATTAGAGACCATAGCTGATTTTCGCTACGTGCACAATTTTGAAGCAGTGCCAATCAGAGAAGAACGAGAACTATTTGTCTTGCATAGCAGAAGGCAACACTCGCGATACGTGCTATACATATAACGTTTGTTTTCGTTTTCGAAGTCAGAGCTTCTGCATCTTTGCAGGTTACGCCAGCTAATAGCTCTAAAAGATACACAGTATAAAATATACTTCATTGCATTTTAATCAAGATGTTTCAATAAACATGCGTGAGTAAAATGTGTACTAACTACTCATAATTTTAGTAAAAATTTAATGCTTAGAAATATTTTAGATGTATAAAAACACACCTTTCTTATGTTGGTAATGCTTAGCAGTCTGTTAGCAGAAAACAAACATATCGTTCAGTTTCACATATTAGCACAGGTATTGCTGCTATCGCTTTTTCAGATTGTGCAGTTAGCGAAAAGCCATGTTTGGGGCATCTGCTGAAGAACATCGGCGAAGTTAAATTATTCGAACTTGCAACTCCCTTGACGATTTACACGAAAAATTGATAGAGTTAGGTTTCAAACTATCAAGAAGTGCTCTTTATCTACATTTATTGCAAAAAAAGATATAATTCAAAAAAGGGAAAGCGAAATGTTATGACAGACCCCATCAAATTAAGACGAGCTGCAGCAGACTACCATAGACCTCATGCTCAAGATTTTCGCAAAGCTACGTTCTGAAATCTGGAAACGGTTGCATCTATCTCAGGACCAAAGTAAGTTTTATTCTCAAGATGATGAGGCATGAGTACCCATAGGTTTGACAACTGCTAATAAGCAAGCGCCTCTTTTAATGCATGTAGATTATCGGATCTCCTTACCAGATCATACATTTGTAGTAGCCAATCAACACAAACTTATCCCTAAGGTAAATGCGGAATGCGTAATTGAAGAATTCAACATGGGAAAACCAGCAGCTCTAACATACTCTGGGCCTACATACATCGCCATTAGAAGTGGAACACTCATCGTCAACAGAATCAACCCATTTAGGGGATATAAAAAAATTAATTAATTTAGATATTTTCAAAGAAATATTTTGAAATAAAAGTAATGAAATAAAGCCTATTATTATGATTTCGTCCAAAGGTAAACCCGAACGAAAATCCTCGATATCTAAAAGTCATAAATAATCCAATAAGGCACTTTTTTGAGTTTGATTTTGATGTATTAATTATTTCTACCAATGCGCCGGGCTGGAGTGCATTCAATCAAGTCGAAAGGAAAATCGCTCCGTTAAGTAAGGAGTGAGCTGGAGTAATTCTGCCTAATGATGTCTTTGGATGTCATCTTGATTGCAAAGGTCAGACTACGGGTCTAGAGTTAAAGAAAAAAAAAAAATTCTTCTAGAACTGTCCCTTTCTGCCCTTGATAATCATTTAACATGAATAGTAATAGAGCGTGGTCTTAGTATCTAGCTATTCTTTCATTTATTTTATGTTCTCTGATTATTGTTTTTAGGGAGCAATAGGTATAATTTATAGCACCCGATGTGCCAATGACGAGGTACGCCCCATATAGTTGTAGCGCGGACGGTAAAAGTTACTAGGAAATCTCTGGTGCTCTGTTTCCTTTCATAAATTAGAGAGATAGAAACTTAGCTATAGGGTTTATTTCGTGTAATAACACATATACGCCCATTTCTTGAGCCTCACAGTGCAACTAAGAAAAATGCGACAGTTGACATACATCAAAATAAAATTACATGAATCTACAATTTTAAATGAATATACCATTAAATGTGCATACAATTAGCTTATCTTAAACATACTTACTAGACAAAACAAGTACAATTTTTCTACCCTTAATCTAGTATTCAGAGAAGTTTGTCTCCTTAGTCCTACTTGAGGAGTAGACATTCTATGCCCTAGCTAACTTTATAAGAATTTATACTGAAACTTACGATGGTCGGGACAATTTGGCAAAATTTTGAGCTCTTGTATATCATACAACTGTACGTACAACTACAAATTATACGCTGTATAAACTAGTATTTGCAAGAGTATCAAGATTGCCTTTGAAGATACTGAAAGATGGAAGGTTACGATTTTATCAATTACAATTATAGCATGTTATTAAGCGACTTCAGGAAATGCAAGTTCATGCATGAATCTAACAAATAGAAACGCGAATACAAGCAAAAACAAGATATGATAAAAAAATAAGGCATTGCAATGTTATGCCAGAAGACTAGGTATTGGTAAAAAAAGTGTATACTTATACATTCGATTGCTACGATATAATGAGTCCCAAAAAAATTTTAGTTGGAAATATTGTATTGCTTGTAAAAGAGGATGGAGAAATTTTAAGAAAATATATCAATTAACAAGAATCTTTACTAAAATAATAAATTTGTAAGTTTAATGTTTCACATGTAATGCAGAAAAGAACAAAACGTACAATATTAATGAACTGAATAATAAAACTAAATAAATAAAAAGTTGTAATTATGACAAATAAAGAATCATTGTTACAAGGATTAACTTCTTCTTTAAACAAGAAGTATTTAACAAAATCTGTCTCTTTAACTAGTAAGTTGTTTCTCGAGCCAAATTCGACATAAATAGATCACGTGAGGTCTTGTCTTACGTTTTTCAATATTTTTTTAGAAATCATACGAGCCTCATACATATTACTCTTTTTTTTTATCCTCATCCATTTCAAGCGGTTACACTATTTGTTAAATCTGAAGCTTAATAAAAACATCTATTCTGGTCACGATTTTTCAAGGTCGAAGGACGAAATGCTAGTTTAAGCCGTAGGTACATTTAAAAAAATATTATTTCAGGTTTTTACAAAAATATTTTTGCCTGATCAAGATTGTCTATACTTCAAGTTTTATCATTATGTTTCCATGTACCTCCGAAAAAAATTTTCAGATACTGGTTTATTAAATAAATAGTGCACAAAAATACCATCTATTGAAAGTTATTCTTAAAGTGTTTTTGTTTTGCTATAAAGCATGTTTTTTTGGTACTGGTACGTTAAATTAGTGACAAAGGTTATCATCTGCTGTAAGAATTTTATTTGTACAAAAAAAATTACGACTTGCGTTATTTATATCAAAAACTTTTGTCAAATAATTTTTGTAATCTTATTAACTAAAAACGGACAAATAAATATTTTAACTAAAAAAAAGCATCGTGGCACTAGACTTCTTGAAAATATCATTATACCAAGGAATCATTTTATTGGAACCCACAGTGATAGCATTGTTTAAAGGTTTCTCAAGTTATATTGTTATGCGTCCTTTAATTTATAAATAATGTTGATCCTCGTATATAATTTTATGTAAATTAAAAAAAGGTTATTATAAAAAAAAATAANTATAATTTTTTATTAAAAATGAAATTTACTCATTATTTAAAACATAAAACAATAAAAATGTTGCTTCATGTATTTATTTTAAACATCGATGTAGAATAATACTTTTTGTATTCCATGTATTTTATGAAAATATAAAAATGGAACTATTTAATAAAGATATTATAATTTAAATACATTATTATTTCATGTTTTCTGTCATTATTTAGTGGTACATTATTGTATTCAAACTTCATTTCGGTAGTGGAAAGTTAGAGTACGAAGTACTCAAAGGGGCAAAGCCCCACTAGTATATTTTTATGTTATCGCATGAAATAAAATGATAATCACCACAACTCTACTATAGTTACAAGATTTATTTGAAAGTAAACTTATCAGAGTTAAGAAAACACTTTAGAATAAATAAAAAGTGAACTTCTAGAAGAGTTGTGTGTAAAGTCGAAAATTTTTGTGAAAGATGAAATTGATAAAAAAACGATGGAACTATACGATCATTAGGAAAAATGCTAGGTATTAAAAAGCATGGAATTAAGTTATTAAAAAGATCAAAATAATGAAAGCTTCGGTGAAATTAGACTTCAATACTAAGAAAGATAACTAGCAGGAATTTATTAGTAGATAGAAACAATTTTTTTGGCAAACGAGATAATAGACAAGAACAGGCAATGGGTAATTTGTAAACCAGATAAGCCAGGCAAAAAGACATTTAACGAAATTTTCCTAAAAGAGCACAAGAAACTAATAATATCGTATAGTGTCGTATTTAGTGCACCGCTCAACTTTTAGGCAAAGTATGTAAGAATAAATTAAAACGATGAGGAAATATATTTTATATTAAAGAATTTTGCAAATGATTACCAATTTACAAATATTGATCAATAAGTTTGAATCAATAAGTGAAAAACAAGGTGATAAATCCAAACTAATAAAAATCAAGGATCTCACACTATAAAAGCAGTAAAAGTACCTTCGGCAATAGAGGCTGTAAATAGTGGTGCAGAATAATGACAAAGTTTAATAGAATGTAAAGATATATCAAATCAAGGCGAGATACATAAAATTAATAAGAATTCTTAAAAAACTCAAAAGAAGAGTAAATGTCAATGAAATCAGCAACACCAACAAGTAACATTTGGGAAAAGACAATTTTCCCAAGGTCCTGAAAACCGTTGTTATCGTTAACCACAAAAACTAATCAATCAATTTTGCTAAAATTTGGTATACTGATTCTTGATACTCCCTAGAAGATCTCCATACAGTTTTTATCTTGAAAAACTAATAACAATAGCAATGAATAAGCTCAAAATTGTGCAACGATACGCGAACTTTTCACTTTAGTTCAGTAGGATCCGCTAAGTATTGTCGAAGTAAAATTGAAGCTATCTGCAATCAAAGTTAGTGGGTCTAGTTATAATATCCCTAATCAAATGGTTAATTATCATAGTCGTTTACCGGCAGTTTATCGTGCAGCAGGGTAACCTGGGTACCAACGGCATTGTTCTCCGATAGACAACCAACTTACGTCGAATTCTACCCTAAACTACCAAAATTACTAAATACCAAAATACCACAAAAAAATAGGTGTTCTACACAGCAAAATCTCCTGCACAATATTATAAGACGTTGAGCCAGAGCGAAATTTTCTCTAATACTTAAGAATTTTGTGACTGTTCTTCCAACTGACCTCGTGCTACCAAAGCACCTTTTGCTACAACAGCAAGCCAGGGAACGAGCCCCCATGAGCTCGGGCAGTTACATTAGCTGGGAGTTTCATCAGAGTCTTGCTCAAAGGTGACAGCTTTCCCCACCACGCACTTGCACACAGCAAATTTACTTACAGCGGCTGCTGTAAATGTGTAGGTTGTGCTGATAGTACGCAACGCGGGGAGGAGGAGATACTGGCTGATTACAACCGAAGGAGACCGAACAAAAAAAAACCGGTGGGTCCTTTGGTAAGCACGCATAAAGAGAGAGAGAGAGCTGCGTGCTCCAATATATACAGCTATATACACGGCTGTATTACTATAGTGGGGTTGGAAAAGAGTCTTGTTACACTTTTTTCGGTCTAGCCCCCTATTTGCCTGAAACTCATAACGCGAGGAAAGGAACTTTGTTTCAAAAACATGAGCAGACACTATCAAAAAATAGCTCTTTTCTTCCAATATTTTATCAGTAAAAAAAATATTGCGGCGTATTCTAAGGTTTTCGAAAAATAAACTAAAAAAAGTAGACCTATTCACTACAAAATCTGTATACGGTAAATTTAATTGTAATGGTATAATATGTATAGTAAAACCATAAACAAGAAAAAATATTGAGTTCTCTGGCAGCTCATGAATGTAATAAAGAATTTTTAGATTTTTTCAAATTTTTTCAAAATATGACTGGAAGATCGTACCATTTATTGCAGATTGCTGTTATGCAGAAAAAAAAATGGAAGTTAATTAATACCTTACATATGAGCAATGAGTCTATTATTAATTATTTAGTAGTGACAGTAAAAATTAGTGGTAATACTTTTTTTCTAATAAAACAGTTATTTTTCTATAATTTGGATTAATTAGCTAGATAATTAAAAGGATTTCATTATTGATGTTAACAGTGGTAGTTTTCGTACTTGGGTTAGCATCAGGTCCGAGGGACCTGCAAAGCTGGGCCCGAGAGACTCCTTGGACTTGCCCTGGTTCCATACGCATCAGGTGTGAACCAATAACCCAACTCAGCAATAGGATGACGTCATTTGTCATCAGGGGTCTATTGTGGAAGCGCATGTTGCCAGGGAAAGCACCAGGCCCAACGGACATCCTTCTGTTTGTCCTGGTTCTATGCGCACCAGGTGTGAACCTTATTTTTCCTATCGAGGGCATACCCAACCCTCAAAAAGTTCTAAAGTGTATTTAATTTTCGACCTAGGACACACTTTCCACCGGCTAATTACTCTCCGTTCATGGGCTTGAGTAAAATTTTCGGCCCTGCTGGGTCCAAAATATATCATGCTTTAGGCGGAAAGTAATTAGTTGTAGTGTATGTGAGATACGTAAGCAATAACACATTGTAACGGTCGTTTTTGTAATTTGCGTCGATACCGAAATGAGTCAGTCACAGTCAGTCGCACACTAGCTCCCGAGCCGCAAACACTCCGTCTCGAGCCCAAAGCTCCATGTATTCTTTAAGTATAATAAACTCTACGTAATACGTTCATTAAACAATATATTGTGTATTATTATTTGACACCAATACATTACAATTGGCGATGAGAATGATTAAAGTATTCATGTATGCATTAGTGTTGAAAGTGCCTCAAGATACATCGATATGATTATATTAGTAGTACACGATATCTATGAGTAACAAAAGCGGCACAGGTTGGATACAAAACCTCAGTAAACAAGATATTCTCGAAGATTTGGGAAATAGAGGTATCAATGTTCAAGAAAATGAAAAATATAACGATCTTCACGAAAAGCTCAGAGAAGCTATAAAATCAGAAGCAGAAAAAGAAGATGAAATAGAACATGATAGTGAAGAGAATAAAATCGAAAAAGATAAGCCTAACGATATAAATTTTAGGAAGAGTGAGTCCAGTGAGAGCACAATGTCTAGTGAAGGCGGAAAATTAAGCTTCTCTCTTGGGAAAGATAACTGGGAAACTTTCACGGAGCAGCTTGAATTTTATATCATAGAAAGGGATATAAAAGATGAAAAGAAAAAGTTATCTACTCTTATGACGCGCGTTAATCAGGAGACATTCAGCCTTATTAAGCTGCTGGTAGCACCAGCTAAAATCATTGAAAAAAAGTTTGAAGATATCACGAAACTTATGCAAGAGCACTTTAATCCAAAGCCATCGATTTCCATGGAACGCTGCATTTTTCACCAGGCAAGGCAAGAACCAAACGAGTTGATTGCAGATTATGCCGCAAAATTAAACAAGATGTCATCGAAATGTAATTTTTCTGATCTTCAAATGGCTTTACATGATCAACTGGTATGTGTGATCCGCGACAAAGACATATGAGTCAAACTTTTTGAAGAATCAAGCTTAAACTACGATAAGGCATTGAAGTTGGCGATTAAACATGAAGCAGCAGTTAAAAACGCTCAAGAATCTCAAAATACGCTTACAAATATTTAGCGAAAAGAAGACGTGTTCGTTTTAAAAGGAGACTCTCGACAAAATAAGGGGCAACGTGGTTATCAAGTTATCAAGGAAATCGTGGACATCAAAGAAGCCGACAAAGTGAAAAAGCGCCTAGTAATAATCGTCAACAGGATCAACAACAAAGCACCGAGTGTTGTCGTTGCAAGAGACCAAATCATAAGAGTCATGAATGCCGTTACAAAGACTACGAATGTAACTATTGCCATAAGACAGGCCATTTAGAAAGAGCATGCAGATTGAAAAATGTCTCATTTAAGAAGAGTAAGGAGGAAGTGAAAAGAATGTTAACAACAGAGAAAGACTCCAGTGAAGCAACGGTTAGTACATCGCATCGAGACGATTTCTTCTGTTTACAATCAGGTACGATAGCAAGCGAGGCTA
>NW_019379704.1:292395-396316 GCF_000648655.2 Copidosoma floridanum
GTCGCCAATGACGCCGAACTTCTGGCTGACCTCAACCAGGAAGCTTGCCTGCGCCCTACGTGGCGTGAACTCAGCGACGCCGGCCTCGTCAGCGAGCTTGGCATCAGCTGGGACCCAGCCTCGGATACTTTCCGGCTCACACCCCCGGCGCCTCGAGAACAGGACACCAAGCGGAGCATCCTTGCTGGACTCGCGAGCCTCCGAAGCCTCAAGCCGTCAGCCACGCCCCAGGCTCGCATGACGATCCCTCGCCTTGAGCTGCGTGCCGCGCTGCTTGCTGCGAAACTACTGCGCTTGGTCGTCAGCGAGTGGAATATCCCTATTGAGCAATGCTACGCTTGTTGCGACTCCCAAGTCGTTCTACGCTGGCTCCGCTCCGCCGAGCCGACCAACCACGCTCTCGTCGACAACTACGTCACCCACATCCAGGAGGTACTGCCACCGCACATCTGGCGCTATGTGCCTACTCATGACAATCCTGCCGATGTGGCGTCTCGAGGCACAAATGCCAAGACTCTACACCGCCAGCAGACATGGTGGACTGGCCCTTCCTGACAGTCCGAAGGCCCTGATCGTTGGCCCCAGGAGCCCTCCGAACCGCCACAGCCCTCACCTCCTCGCCTCTGCAACGTCACGCAAAAGGTCGAGTTCGACCTTCTCCGACTGTTCTCCGATCTGGGCGTCCTCCTGCGCACCCTCACCCACCTGCGTCGGTGGGCGAGACTCCATCTCGGCCGAGCCCCTACACGACCGATGCTTTCAGCACCAACGGCTACCGAGTTGACCGATGCCTACCTCGCTTGCGTGCACTTGAGCCAGTAGCGTGCCTTCTCTGATGAACTTGCACTGCTTCGCAAGGGCCACGCCCTTCTCAAGCGGCACCCACTGACATCGCTCGCAGCCTTCGTCCATACAGACGGCGTTCTGCGTGTGGGCGGTCACCTCCAGCACGCCGAGATGACCTTCGCGGAGCGACACCCACCCATCCTTGACGGCGCTCGCCCTCTCGCCACGCTTACGATCGCGTGGGCCCATCACCGAGCGCTCCACGGGGGCTTTCGCACCACCAGCGCGTACACCGTCAAGCGTGCTTGGATCATCGGTGGCTCCCAGAAAGTCAAGGCTTTCCTACGCAGTTGCGTTACTTGTGCTCGCCTCCAAGCCCGATCAGCTGTCCAATTGATGGCTCCTCTCCCGCGGTCACGAGTTACTCCCTTCCGCGCTTTCGGTCGCACTGGAATCGATTACGCAGGGCCGTTCCACGTCCTCGCAGCTAAGGGCCGAGGCGTTCGCACCACGAAGGGTTACATCGCCATATTTGTCTGTCTCACCACGAAGGCACTACATCTGGAGCTCGTAGGTGATCTATCAACCGTCTCCTTTCTTGCGGCTCTCACCCGCTTCTCTGGGCGCCGGGGAAAACCGTCTGAACTCTGGAGCGACAACGCGACGTGCTTCCATCGAGCTGACACCGAGTTGCGCGACGCGCTCCGTCTTGCTGAGTACCGGTGGGACCTCGTCGCGGGTGCCCTAGCGGATCAAAGTATCGAGTGGCATTTTATTCCACCCGGGGCCCCTCACTTTGGAGGTCTCTGGGAGGCCGCGACCAAGTCCATCAAAGGTCATCTCCAACGAGTCATGGGCTCGCGGCACCTGACGTACGAGGGGTTCTCAACCGTCTTGGTCGGGATCGAAGCTGTCCTCAACAACCGACCCCTCACTCCACTGTCGGGCGACACGGACGACCTGGGCGTGCTGACCCCCGGTCACTTCCTCATCGGAGCACCCCTCAATTCAATCATCGAGGCCGCGCCACCCGATCAGGATCTCGACCATCTGGCTCACTGGGAGCTTGTCCGGGGCATCAGAGCACAATTCTGGGCCCGATGGAGTCGGGAGTGTCTTAATACTCTTCAACAGCGATCGAAGTGAATCACTCCTCATCGGAACCTGACCTTGGGTGATATCGTCGCCGTCCTTGACTCATCTCTACTCTCGACCGACGGCCGCTGGCCTCTCGGCCGCGTAACTGGTGTTCACCCTGGCCCGGACGGCCTCGTACGAGCTGTGACCGTCCGAACGGCGACGGGAGAATACACCAGGCCAATCACGAAAGTCACGCTGCTTCCCGTGATAACGCGGACGGTCTCTCAGCCTGCATCGCCCGGAGGCGAAACCACTCTGGGTACGGCGGGCTGAACTTGAAGTTTCGTTCCTGGAACGAGGCGGGCGGGATGTTTCGTTCGACGATATACTTTTGGTCGGCCCCCCCTCCTGATCGTCTCGGCGCTTCTTTACGCCACTGCCCCTGGCATCGACGGCCTGTGCCAGGACCAGTTCAGTTCGTCTCCTGATACACAGGTTCACGCATCAGCTGGCCAGCTACAAGCCTCTACCAGCCAAGCTACACCAGCAGCAGCCAGCAAGCCGCTCGAGACAGCTAGNTAATAAAACAGTTATTTTTCTATAATTTGGATTAATTAGCTAGATAATTAAAAGGATTTCATTATTGATGTTAACAGTGGTAGTTTTCGTACTTGGGTTAGCATCAGGTCCGAGGGACCTGCAAAGCTGGGCCCGAGAGACTCCTTGGACTTGCCCTGGTTCCATACGCATCAGGTGTGAACCAATAACCCAACTCAGCAATAGGATGACGTCATTTGTCATCAGGGGTCTATTGTGGAAGCGCATGTTGCCAGGGAAAGCACCAGGCCCAACGGACATCCTTCTGTTTGTCCTGGTTCTATGCGCACCAGGTGTGAACCTTATTTTTCCTATCGAGGGCATACCCAACCCTCAAAAAGTTCTAAAGTGTATTTAATTTTCGACCTAGGACACACTTTCCACCGGCTAATTACTCTCCGTTCATGGGCTTGAGTAAAATTTTCGGCCCTGCTGGGTCCAAAATATATCATGCTTTAGGCGGAAAGTAATTAGTTGTAGTGTATGTGAGATACGTAAGCAATAACACATTGTAACGGTCGTTTTTGTAATTTGCGTCGATACCGAAATGAGTCAGTCACAGTCAGTCGCACACTAGCTCCCGAGCCGCAAACACTCCGTCTCGAGCCCAAAGCTCCATGTATTCTTTAAGTATAATAAACTCTACGTAATACGTTCATTAAACAATATATTGTGTATTATTATTTGACACCAATACATTACAATTGGCGATGAGAATGATTAAAGTATTCATGTATGCATTAGTGTTGAAAGTGCCTCAAGATACATCGATATGATTATATTAGTAGTACACGATATCTATGAGTAACAAAAGCGGCACAGGTTGGATACAAAACCTCAGTAAACAAGATATTCTCGAAGATTTGGGAAATAGAGGTATCAATGTTCAAGAAAATGAAAAATATAACGATCTTCACGAAAAGCTCAGAGAAGCTATAAAATCAGAAGCAGAAAAAGAAGATGAAATAGAACATGATAGTGAAGAGAATAAAATCGAAAAAGATAAGCCTAACGATATAAATTTTAGGAAGAGTGAGTCCAGTGAGAGCACAATGTCTAGTGAAGGCGGAAAATTAAGCTTCTCTCTTGGGAAAGATAACTGGGAAACTTTCACGGAGCAGCTTGAATTTTATATCATAGAAAGGGATATAAAAGATGAAAAGAAAAAGTTATCTACTCTTATGACGCGCGTTGATCAGGAGACATTCAGCCTTATTAAGCTGCTGGTAGCACCAGCTAAAATCATTGAAAAAAAGTTTGAAGATATCACGAAACTTATGCAAGAGCACTTTAATCCAAAGCCATCGATTTCCATGGAACGCTGCATTTTTCACCAGGCAAGGCAAGAACCAAACGAGTTGATTGCAGATTATGCCGCAAAATTAAACAAGATGTCATCGAAATGTAATTTTTCTGATCTTCAAATGGCTTTACATGATCAACTGGTATGTGTGATCCGCGACAAAGACATATGAGTCAAACTTTTTGAAGAATCAAGCTTAAACTACGATAAGGCATTGAAGTTGGCGATTAAACATGAAGCAGCAGTTAAAAACGCTCAAGAATCTCAAAATACGCTTACAAATATTTAGCGAAAAGAAGACGTGTTCGTTTTAAAAGGAGACTCTCGACAAAATAAGGGGCAACGTGGTTATCAAGTTATCAAGGAAATCGTGGACATCAAAGAAGCCGACAAAGTGAAAAAGCGCCTAGTAATAATCGTCAACAGGATCAACAACAAAGCACCGAGTGTTGTCGTTGCAAGAGACCAAATCATAAGAGTCATGAATGCCGTTACAAAGACTACGAATGTAACTATTGCCATAAGACAGGCCATTTAGAAAGAGCATGCAGATTGAAAAATGTCTCATTTAAGAAGAGTAAGGAGGAAGTGAAAAGAATGTTAACAACAGAGAAAGACTCCAGTGAAGCAACGGTTAGTACATCGCATCGAGACGATTTCTTCTGTTTACAATCAGGTACGATAGCAAGCGAGGCTAACATGCGTGATAAGGCTAGTAGCAAAGCAGATCGAATGCGAGATAACCTTTGTATAGGCGTAAACAAAAGAGACGAAGAAGCTAATCCGATGTTTGTAAATATAATGATTAATGGAAGAGAACTAACGTTTGAAATCGATACTGGAACTTACATGACGGTAATTTCAGAAGAAATTTTCAAAACACATTTCGATCAGTTTAAAGTCATCAAAACAAACGCAAATCTCCGAACGTACGACGAACGGGTCCTATGTCGGATGGGAAAGTTAGATGAGTTATCAGTAAAGTTTAATGATAAATTGTGCGTACTGGATTGTTTCATTCTACCGGGATCGGGCCCTTGCATTGTGATTTCGCGGGTACATTTTTTGGAAATATGTATGTAATTGTATTGAATGCTAACAGTAAATGGCCCGAAATTATTAACTTTAAAAATAATACGAAAACGTATAGAGTAATTGAGCGATTTAAAATATTATTCACGCGGTGTGGACTTCCACTTCATTGTGTAACGGACGGTGGTCCGCAGTTTCAAAGCAGCGAATTCAAAAATTTTTTAAAGAAAAATGGAGTCAAACACAGCCTCTCCCCCCCTTATCACCCTGCAACAAACGGCGCAGCAGAAAACTTTGTTGAAACTTTCAAAGATAAGGTGTCTTAAATTGTCAAGGGAGAAGAGTCACTGGAAACAGCAATAAATATATTTTTATTCAACTATCGAAGTATAGCGCACTGTACTACGGGCTCAAGTCCCTCACAGTTAATGTACAAGCGCGAACTCAGGACGCGATTTGATTTACTCAAGCCAGATGTCTCTCAAACGGTTGAGACACGCCAGAAAGCGCAGATATTAGCTAGGAAAGGGAGTCGAAAAGTGAGCGTTAGTAGTGGTGATAAGGTATTGATAAATAACTTTAGGGCAAATGGCGAGAAACGTTTCAAAAGGCGAAGTGTCGAAGCAAGTTTCACCATCGACATATTTGGTAAAAACGGATGATAATGCCTTACAAAAGCGACATATAGATCAAATTATTAAATGTAATAATAAACCTATACGCAGATCCTCTTGTCTGAACACAAATTTAAAAAAAGGGGAAGAGTTGTAGTGTATGTGAGATACGTAAGCAATAACACATTGTAACGGTCGTTTTTGTCATTTGCGTCGATACCGAAATGAGTCAGTCACAGTCAGTCGCACACGAGCCCAAAGCTCCATGTATTCTTTAAATATAATAAACTCTACGTAATACGTTCATTAAACAATATATTGTGTATTATTATTTGATACCAAGACATTACAGAGTTAAAAACTGTGTCCATGAGCACAAAGTTACACTTAGCGCCCTCAAAACAGGAAATGTCTTTCTCGCCTCAGATACAAACATACAACCGCTGCACCCTTTGGGCATATAAGTTGTACTTTCTGCCCTAAGTAAGTGATAGCAGTTTTGGTACTTGGTGGCGCATGTCTCCAGGGCAAGCACCAGGCCCAAAGAACTTCTTGCTCGAGCCCTGGTTGGATACATTCCGGGTGTAAACTTTATTTTTACTACTGAGGGAACAGAATTAAATATATTTTTCAAGTACATGTTTCGAAAATTTCAAAATAAGTAAATATTAGCACAGCAGCTTTAATATTATGTAATAATAAAAATTTCTTTACTTATCATTAATTCGTTAGTTATAAAACAAATAAATAATTGATTATATGATTTTTTCACATTTTTTCCAAATTTTCATGTTTGAAAAAAAAAATTTTTTACTGTATTAATACAATAATTAACTTTTATTGCATTTTCTTCTTTCACAATTTTTCCTTTGTGATTGAAGTGATTTTTTGACTTAAGGACATGTATCACATAGTTAATAAGGGGAAAAGTTCAGCTCAAAATTCAGAGAGGTGGTAGGAGCGCAAATTTATGCAGCAACGGTGGAAATTATTTTTCTCAAATGGATGTACTTACATACACGCTTTAACGTGTACTAAACCTCTTCTTTTTTATGTTATTCAGAAAAACAAAAATTATAGATCTATTTGAAAATAAAACAGGTTTATCTGATGGTAATCTTTCATACAAACATAAGCTGGAAGGTTTCTACAGATCTTATAAATGCTATTTTAAGTGATTTTTCCATAAGGTTACATGTTAAATTGCAAATTTTTTAAATTGAAAGTGCGAAAAAGGGTACAGTTAAACGATCTGCTATTTTTAAAGGTATTTCTTATTTTCTCAGGAAGTTGTTTTGAAACTATCCGAAGATTCGATTCAAGTGCACAGTCTTACACTGGCCAGCCTCCATATTGTTTATATTGTATATTGTTCTACAATATACTGTTTATAATGGTTCAGTGATTAAATATTAAAACATTTATTGAAACCGCAACCAACTAACGTAGGCATACTTTTTCCAACGATAATTGCACCACCTTTGTATAAAATATCGTTTCATAGCGGTATATTTTGCAGGGACTAGACGCGTGGGGCCCTAACCGGGGGCGAGGAAACGCGAAAATGCCCGAATACAGGCAACGGTTTCGGCGGCTCGCCACAGGGAAAGTGAAAAGCAGGGAGATGCTAGAGAGAAAAGACGGGAGTGGCATTCAGAGGAAGAGTTCCTCGTGAACCGGACCTAATCGGTCAAGCGGTTGAAGGGTGCTCAGCAACCGCAGGCTTTCTTCTCTGGGTCCGTTTTGGGGACAAGGCCTTCTTCGTCTCAAGCCCCTCGCCTCTGCCTGTTTTCTTTTCCCGGTTTGCGTAAGTAAAAGGGGGCTATTTAATAGGCAATTGAAAGGAGTTTGTGAATTATCGTTACGATAATTCCTCACCGCAGAAGTAATAAATCTCTTGCGGTAGCTTCGTAGGCATACTCATCTCTCTTTGCTGACTAACTAGCCTACCTCCTTCTTTTAAAGTTCATTTCTTCTGTTGTTTTTGTATACCGTGCTACCGTGTTGTCTAGCCGATATATCCCGTTGATTCTACGAGAAGCCCACGATTGTACTCCTTATGTTTTTCTTATATTATATCCGAGATTATTGAGTCCAATAGAGTATAGAGTGTAAGGGGTTTCGATTATTAGTTACAACTATTATTTTGCGTTCAATGGTGATTAACCCAAAAATAAAAACGAAAGTCTGAAGTTCGTCATTGAACTAATTAAAGTTATGATTTATTGATATTAGAACCACGTCGATCATGAATATTGTGTAAGACTCATATAAAAAAGGGCGTTTTCTCGTTAGTTAAATATTAAATCATTGTGATAGGAGAATTAGCGTTGATGTGCTACGAAGCGAGTTTATTCGAAAGTTATCTAATCTTAATACACTAAAAAGTGAGTTGTGCAAATCAAGAAAAGCATATTATTTAGTTTATTTTAAATCAACGATTAGTTGGGTTTGAATGGTGTTTGATAACTGCGTTATGTTTCATTATGTTCTCATTTCTTTTTTCATTAATTAGATAAATTAATCTTTGCGTTGAGATCAAAGTTTGTAACTATTTTATAAGACAAGAGCTTTGAATATATTTTGGAATTGAATTACAATCATTCGTATTTTTATTATTTAATACATTGTGCTCCTGGTTCCATCGTATCCCGTATCCCAAATAAGAAAAATACCCCGCAATTTATATTTATAATTATATTATCTGTCATATAACTTTACAGAAGTATAACTTCTTACTTGGGTAATCAAACACCTACTGTCCACTGGTTTTACCTCTGCACGTTTATCGTATTCTCAGTATGAAAAATAAAGTTTGCACCTGGTGCACATCCAACCAGGGCAAGCACAAGAAGGTTTCTCGGGTCTGGTACTTGCCCTGGCACCATGCGCCACCACGATGAACCTCAGATGACAAACGACGTCATCATGTAGCTGATTTGAGCCACATCATTAAATTTTAGTGCTAAATTGGGTCCTGATCATTAAATAGTAGATAAGGAAAATTTTACTCTGGCTGGTTTGTTTCAAATAAAGGTACAAAGTAATATGTTTGATTAAATACACTTTATTAAAGCTTCATATTTTTATACTTGTTATGATGTATTGTATTTTTTTCGATTAAGGAGGTTCGAGAGTATCATTTAAAGGGATAAGAAAAACGGGTATTACCCCTTCTCACACAGCTTGGCCCCCTTTACAGCGTACCCCGTCTTGCACCTAACAAACTCAATATTTTACTCTCGCTTGACGTTGGCATTGTTTAAAATGCACTGTAACATGCCTTGAAATTTTTCTCACTGAATAATTCAACAATAATTCATTCGTAGGTAGATTTTTTTAAAATATTTTTACACTTTTCAAAAAATTTTGTATTTGTTAGTGTCAAAATTAAGGTTACGTCCCATAAGTGCGTAAGCTAATCATATGATTTTTGTTCGATTCATTTAAAAAAAAAATGGCCTATAACAAATACTTGAAAAATTTGTGTAAGTTCTAAGTATTCTAGATCATCAAAAAAACTCATTATCATAATAATTTTTCCTTTTTGTTATTACTCCTGAACCTTTTTTAAGGATTGTTAAAATATGCACATGGAGTTTACAGTGTGTGCCTGTTGTAACTATTTAGAAACTTTGATGTCATTCATCGTCTTTGCCTCATACCATTTACACGTTGCTCATCTTGCCATTGAATGATATAATAATAAAGTTTTGTGCCAGTAATGTGTTTCATTCTATCATTATTCAAAAGAATATCGGAGCTGCGAAATATTTTTAAACACACCAGTATACTCCAATATACTGCCAGTCCAAAACCTGGATAAAGTGTGACAGAACAAAATAGGGTGTGTAATGTTCTGGAGCTGAATTAGAAACTAATTAGTTAGACACCGACACTTACTGGTCAAGGCCCCCAGATTTTCGGGAGTTCGCCGCATACGCATTTCACAGTCACCCTCTTCTATACTCAAGAAGCCCAAGTGGGGAGGTCCCTCTACCTATACTTCAACCTAAGCCCTACCCATTTTCTACAACTTAAATATGACATCTTTTGCAAAGTAGGTATGATTGACGTAAGCTGCGTGGGCTTAGTCTTTTGCTGTAGCCAAACATGCCAGCTGTTTCGTTCGACGATATACTGTCGGTCGGCCCCCCCTCCTGATCGTCTAGGCGCTTCATTACGCCACTGCCGCTGGCATCGACGGCCTGTGCCAGGACCAGTTCAGTTCGTCTCCTGATACACAGGTTCACGCATCAGCTGGCCAGCTACAAGCCTCTACCAGCCAAGCCACACCAGCAGCAGCCAGCAAGCCGCTCGAGACAGCTAGTCCACCAACAATATCAGCAGAGCATAGTACGCAGAAAGCACGCTATTCATTGTCGCCGGGTCCGCTTCCCTTGTACTCAACAAATAAAAAGTTTCTCAAACATTGGTCCTTCGAGCCGGATTCAGCAACAAGGAGAGAAAAGCCGGCACGATGTAAGTACGCATTAAGTCCTGCGTCTTGTGTTAATGCGCATGTCTTGCGCGTCCACGCGCGTTAATTAATGTAGCTGAAGCTCATGGCCGCCACGCTGCCCATGATACGGATTGCGTGGCAGCCGTGGTTCTCGTTTGTCAACCACCGCGGCCGCCATATCACAGGCGTCGCCGACTGGCGCTCGCGAGTGCACGCGCGCTTGGGACCGCCATATTGGCTGCTCGCTGTGCGAGCGTTAGCCACTGCCGCCGCCATATTGCAGGCGTCGCCGACTGAAGCTCGCACGCTCTGGACCACCACGGCCGCCATGATGCCCGTGTCGCGGATTTGAGGTTTGGCTGCTCGCCGTGCGAGCGTTAGCCCCCGTGGCCGCCATGTTGCCCGCATCGCATGACTGCTGCTCACAAGTGCACGCGCACTCGAGACCACCACGGTCGCCATGAGGCCCGTGTCGTGGATTTTATGCAGCCAACTGAGCGTCTGGCGCCTTGCTGCCTCGCTCGCAGAGTAGTCATCCTTTCCGAGCGCCTGGTGCTGTGTCGCCTCGCTTACAAAACAGTTGGCTCAGCAGAGCGACTTATAACTGATCAAAAAGCGTCCGCCTCGAGTTCCGTTGATGATTCAACGTCGAACTCATTATATTCATGATTTTCAGGGAAACCGGACAAGCGTCAGCCCTGTTCACCACCCAACAACGGCTTGGCGACGTCATCGCTCGGTTCACGGCCGCTGTAAAGGCCACCGAGACAAGCCACTGGACCCCAGGCCTAATCACGGCTCGGCTTGAGCTCTTGGACGCCTACTGGAATGACTTCCAGGTCAACCACGTGGGTTTGTTGACCGCAGAAACCACCGAACACGGTGACGCCGCGGACAACATACACGCCGCCGCAGAGGCCAACTTCGTCGATGCCCGGTCACACCTGTATGACGCTCGGCTCGCACTAGCCCCGCCCGGGGCCCACGGGGAAATCCGCCCAGCCGGAGAACCGGCACCACATCGTGGGCCCAAGTTGCCTACGATCACCATCCCGCCCTTCTAGGGACGACGAGAGGACTGGGAATCCTTTAGGCACCTGTTCCGAGCCCTCATACACGACGACAAGCAGCTAACGGACGTTGAGAGACTCTATTATTTAAAGTCACTCACTCAAGGCGATGCCAAGGCCGTCTTGGACNAAGCACAAAATTCTTACTAATTGCGGTCTAGTCATATAAACATAATAAGTTAATCGCATACTTTTGTCAGAAGATAACTATGATTTAAGGATTTTTAGGTTTAATTATTTTATACATTTTAACTTTTTATCATAGTTTAAATTAAGTAAGGACTTTACTTCTACTTTTGACTTACATGATCAGAGCTCAACCATTTATGCTGTTCTTCAAGTAAATTGACTGCTCTATCCCAATTATTCATGAATTTGTACTTTAACAGTGAGTCATCGACTAAATTCCATTGACGCCTTGCATAACTGAAGCTATCTTTATTGCCAACTCGAGGAAAATCTAGCCATTCTGGATGTCCAAACTCATTTCCTATGAGATATACTCCTTTAGTATTATTTAAATAGTATACAACCAATATTTTTTCATTACCACGTAAGCACAGATTTTTTGTTTGTATTATTAAGTTTTAAGTTTTTATTAATGTGTCTGATAACTAAATAAAAATTACTTTTGTGAAGACACAGGATAAAATAGCAAATCTGATTAATATTAATGAAATAATCTATTATTTTAAAACATAGAAAACTGTGAAAACTTATAATGTATATTTCAAAATGATGTATATTTCTAAATGTATTTACGTTTACAGAATAATTTTGTTATAGTTGAATTTAATGGTAAGTAATGAAACATCCTAAAAAATTTGAGATTCTCACTCATCATAAATTTTCATAAAATAGCTGAAACCTTTCAGTAAAAGTGTGCTGAATACTCCTTTCTAATTTAAACATGTAAATGAAACAATATAGGTTTGACTTAAAAATTCAGTATGTCATAAGGTACGTAACGTATTAAAAATTGTTTCTTTTAAAGTTTTCAAAAGATACTAATGGATATAATTCAAACCTTACACTATTTCGTAAGCTTTTTAAGCTTCTGCCTGACTAAGCTAGCAGCCCGAGAGCTTACTTATATTAAGCAGATTTGACTGTCTCTTTCCTTTTCGATTTATGTTGTTTTCCAAAAGGAGGTTCCCGAAGAGCCTGCTCGGGAGAAAGAGAATTACTAACATGACAGCCAGATATTAACTCCAGAATGAGTTATCTATCGATAACAGTTACAGAATCTTTGTCGTAATATAGCGGCCTCGTCATATTTGACGAGGCCCAAGTGCTGGCAGAATAAAAGATACCCCCAACATCTCTCTCCTTCTCTTTTTCTTCGTTTGCGTTTGTCCCGCCTGTTTACACTCTTGTAATATTAAAAATTACCTTTTTTCTTTCTCTCTGTTTTTCTCTCTCTTACATTCACTTTCATTCTGGTTATTTAGATTCTTCCACTTGTTTACGGCCCCACACTAAGTACAAGCAGTTATACTATACCTGGGAATCGTAAGTCCCGACTTAAGCACGAACATCGTCACGGCAGGATCTGATGGTGCCTATTTCCGCTCTCTTAAAAAGCTGTAGTACTTAATTTTTTGGTCATCAACCACGTCTCTACAGACTCTCTGTAACCACAATATCTTCACTAAGTGGATGTTAGCTCAGTTGACTGCTGAGTCTGCATATTCACATAATCATTATTAATTTTAACACTTACTTGTACTACAGTACACAAATTTTTGCACAACTTTTGATAATTTCGTAGATAACTCGCGAAAAACTAACTTTACTTCTTCTGGTAGCCCTTCCATGCCTGGGCATACAGCTACTACTGCATCTCTCTAGCCTTTAAACTTTATCTTGACATTTACCACTGCAGTGTTCATATTATCTCATTTTACTCCTCTACTCTTTGCACAAGATTGATGTTGCTGTAACCGTTTCACTGGCAAAAAGGAAAGTACAGCCGTACCTAGCATGGTATTTATTAGCACATTTATAGTGATGAAATTTCGCCTTCTTGTACGCTTCACGTGCTAAGTTTCTTGCTACTTGTGACAATATAATGAGTATTATACAATAGATGATTGTGAAATATGAACAAAGAAATCTAAAATAACAACTGTACTAAGCTCTTTATGCGGAATTTTCAAAAACATTCTATTGTTACTTCTATTCTTGTAATTTTTAAGTGGAATATGGTATGTCGTTTTGAATTAATAAATACCATTCAAATTTATTGTGTATGGCTTAATAGAGATTTTGTTATCATTTAATAAACATTTTATTCCACAGGTTATTATAAATATAGATAAGGCAAGTGAAAGAAACGTACAGAAAAAATTTAAGGTTAAGTAAAATGCAACACTTCGTAAAAGTACATCAAACGTAACATAANTGTTGATTTTTTTTTTTATACGAACTATGAAAATCATTATAATTTCTCGTCGAGGGGTAAATATTTATCAGGTTAAACCAACAAAATGTACAAAAAATACGGGCTAAACGTTCCTCACCGCTATAGAAAACGCTTTTAGTAGCATCAGCCGATAAATCATCGAATCAAATTTTCATTCACATCTTTCAAATATTGCTGAGTAACACTTTTTAAGATATTAATCTGTACCGAATTGCACGAGTTTTTTCAACTAGTGTATCATTAACAACTTACTTCACTATAAGTATTAATTATTGGTAATACGTGTCGAAAAATATGGATTGCTATAAAAGCTCATGTGGCAATTTTTCAATGTTTTTCTATGTACATCTAAAAAACACTAAAAAAAAATGTTTGAAAAATTCATGGTAATTTCAGATAGTATAATGATAAGATCCATAAATATTTTGTTTTTTGTTGATTAACAAAAAAAAAGAAAAAAACAAAAATAAAAGATGAAAAAAAATTTATCGCTCGGAATATAAAAGTTTTTATGAAATAACGCTTTCTCTATAGTTTATTTATTACGTGTGGGTTTATTTATCAAATTTCTTTATAAGATGAAAAAAAATAAAGAAAAACAAGTTCTAGACAAAAAAATTAAGAAATCAGTTTTACGTATTGAACAACTGAAACATTGGTATGATTTATGCCTGCTACAAAAAATCAAATGAAAGAATTAAAGAAATTGAAATAAAAAAATAGTTTTGGCTAATATCAGACGTTGTTAGAAGCATTGATTTATTTTAAGAATACGCCTATGTACACCATACTAAAAAAATTTGGCTCACAGATAACTTAACAATAAGACCTCATTCCGTAAAGGCTGAGCCAGAAGAAATTCAGAAAGTGAATTTAATTTTTTTGTTTTTTTATATTATAGTGCTTTACGTCCAGCTCCTTTGATAAGGGCACTACACAGGGCACTTAGCACTTTGGAGAAGAAAGGAAAGAGGGATGGGAGGCCTTCCATCACTGGGAGGGGGGTAGGGAGAAATTAGGAAATGATGCTGCGAGGAGGTCGCCTAAACCCTCCTCGAGGAGCATTGCGTGGTGAAAAACATGCAAACAATCACAGAGGTACTTGCCCGAAAGTCGCACTGGCCGGGAATCGAATGACGGTCTCCCGCGTGCCAATCCACGACCTAGCCGACTGAGCCAACGCACACTCTGAATTTAATCATTTTGAGGTACATAAGTCTCGTTTTCGTTGTTTTAACGACTTTATGGACATCGTTTGTCAATAAAGCTGTAAAACAGGATCAAAGAGAGTGAATTAATTGTAGGCATATCGTCAAAAATACTTCCTCTTTGATGTTTTAAAATTCAAGTGTGCAAATTTAAAGTAAACAGTAGCACGGTCTCCAGGCTTTCTCTGCTTTCTGAAATTTACCTCATGGCGCTTCCACACTACTGGATTTTTCTTTTAGTACTGCAAATTATTACAGGACACTAGCATGAAGAGCAATCCATATACGGCAACATAAATCCAAACGAATAATACTAATACCCTCATTTTTCTTAATCAAAGAACGTATGTGATGAACTTA
Organism: Copidosoma floridanum; assembly: GCF_000648655.2. The sequence continues at coordinate 307,333 of NW_019379704.1, forward strand.
TAGACTATTGAACTATAAATCACCTCTGTTTAAAACGCTTTCCCTCTACCGATAACACAGTGATTTTTTTCTAGTTTATTTCTCTATAATCTTATGCTTCCTTCTACTTTCCAAACTATTAAACCACCCTAATAAACTAGTTTATATTATTATTTGAATCTTGGAATTAATAGAATTTCGATATTGTTCCTTAGGATTTAACACAAAATATTCTTCCCACTTCATAAACACACGTTGAAAATAAAAGCTGTTAAAAGATTGTAGAAATCTTACTCTAATAAAATTCGAAAACATGCAATTAAAATTAGTAGGTAGCACATATGAAACCAAAAAAACAAGTACTAATTCATGGAAAGCCGAGAATTAAAAGCAACTTATCAAATCAACTTATGTAAATAACACAGGCCCACAAAAAAAAAAAAAAGTCTGTGCCATTAACCGGACCTATAAGTTTTTATGTATTTTTCGACGCTGAATGTGAATTTGCAATAGAAGAAGTATGATCCAGCTACTTTTTTGTAGGGTTTTGCTTGAAAAACCTCATTTTTTACGGTTTTTTCATGGTTTTTTTTAAATAAAAAAAATAATGAAAAATTTTATTTTTTTGACTTCAGAATCAAATTCTACGGGAAAAAATACATTGAAAACCATGTTTTAAATTTTCTTTTTACAGAAATTTCAACCCACCATACTGTGATGAAAAGGCAGAAAATCGCGAAAAGTGGAAATTTGCTTCAAATTTGATTAAAATGACATTAAAATCAAGTTTTACGATCTTAAACCGATTTAAAAAACATTGAAAATACTTTACTGGGGGTTTTTAAGGTCGCTGATTAGGAATTTTAAGTCATTTTTTTTCAAAAAACAACTCCTCGTTGGCGTAAGTGGACAATAAACGTTATAAATTGATATTTTTTTCAAAAAATCGATGTTTTGGACACTGTTCTGGAGCTTTTCCACAACATGAATGACAAAACTAGAACTTTTTTCGACTCTTGATCATAAAGTAAGACTTAGAACTTATGTATAGCGATATTCATAAACATTATAAAATTTTTAGCTTCTTTTAAGAAGTGCCTTAGAGTTTTAATGGGTTAATCAATTGAGTTTGTAGAATTTTCGCTAATACTTCGCAACTTCGATAGTGAGATGTTGGATATTAGATATTGGTGATATCTATTTTTATTTTTGTCTTACAAAAAAATATTTTAAATGAAGTTTTAAAGTGTTTTACGCTTGCGCACACGTTTCTCGTCAAATGACCGGCGCGGGCGTAAAGAATTTCTGACACGCTTTTGACCTCTTTTTGAAGATGCTTCTCTCTTCATCACTCAGCAGTAATCTGCCAACATATTTATACCCCATCGTCCTTGAAATCTGCGTTCAAATTCCTTCAAGTCTTGGTGAAACCGTTCTCCTTGCTCTTTACTAAAGTCCCCGTTGTTTTCAGGAAATTGATCAATATGTGAATCAAGGAAATGAAGCTTCAAGTTCATTAGGCAGCCCAGTTTTTCAAAGTTGCGTACCATTTTTTTTACAATAGTTTCGTAATTTACGTCTTTAGTGTTACCCAAAAATTTTGTTGATACATCTTTAAAACTAGACCATGCAGCTTTCTCATCATCTTTCATAGTTGTTTCAATACAGAACGAATTTTAGGTCCATCAAAAATACCTGCGCTTAGTTTACCATCTGTTTTGTGGTGAAATACTTGGCTCAAATATTCTTAGTATTCTCCATCTTGGTCTAATACCTTGACAAATTATTTCATTAAACCAAGCTTTATGTGAAAAGGTGGTATCAAAATCTTGGACAAATTCACAAGTGGCTCTTTTACAATATTTTGTTTTCCATATTCAAGTGACTCTCTTAGTGGCCAAATTTTCTTTTTGTAGTGGTTTTTTCTATCTGTACTATCAAACATACACAAATAACAAGGATATTTTTTAAATCCAGATTGTTGTCCTAGTATCANTATTTAAAGTCACTCACTCAAGGCGATGCCAAGGCCGTCTTGGACTCCGTGCAGATCGTTGGATCCAACTACCCGACAGCCTGGAGCCTACTCGAGGCCCGCAATGAGCATCGGCGGCTCCTCGTGCAGGACCACGTTGCGGCGCTCCGCAACATCAAGCCTCTGCGGGACGAGTCAGCCGAAGGTCTTCAAGCGCTGTTGGACACGCTTGAACGTCATCGCGATCAGCTAAGTGCTCTTGGCCGCCCTGCCGCCTCCTGGGATGATTGGTTCATCGCGTTTGAAGCAACTGGCGTGGATGCCACCACAAGACGTGCTTGGGAAGACGAGCTGGAGAAGCTGGAGATTTCCAGCGACAGGCCCGGTGATTCATGGGCCACCTTTACCATGCTGGCTGCGTTTCTGCGGCGCAGATGCCGCACTCTCAGCTCCGTAGAGGCTTCTCATCGAGCGCGCTCAGCTAGCTCCACCGGCTCACGAGGGACCTCCTCGACGCACGCAGGGCGCAATTTCCGCTCCCTCACGACCCAGGAGGCCCCAACGAACTGTCCGGTTTGTCACGAACCCCACTATCTCAGACATTGCGGTCAGTTCCGAGATCTGAATCCAGCTACCAAGATGCACATCGTATTCCAGGAGAAATTATGCTTCAACTGCCTGAAGCCAGGGCACTCCCTGCATGACTGCCCCTCCAAGTCGGTCTGCCAGCGCTGCCGGGCGGCGCACCACAGTCTGCTGCACGACAGCCGCAAGCGCCGGTCCGAAGCTCCAGGATCTTCGGACCCACCCAAGCATGTGAAGCCAACCAGCTCCGATCTCCTCAAGACTCCTGATGAGTCCCGGCAATGACTCGCGGTGCTTCCGACCGCGCTCGTCCAACTCAGCGGCGGCCGGGGGCCCATCGTCACCGTGAGAGCCCTCCTCGACCCGTGCTCTGAGATCTCGGCCATCTCTCTCAAGCTCGCTCGCCGCCTAAAGGCCCCTTTGGAGGATTCTAGAACCAGCGTATCGGGCATCGGCGGCGAACACGGCGTAAGGTCGAAATTCCGCGCCAGCCTGCGCCTGATGCCAGGGGATGGCACCCCCAGTTTGCATCTAAAGGCGCTGTGCATACCCCACCTCGGTCTTTCAACTCCTGCGGCCCCGCTTGACCCCAGCATCCTGCGAGTCTGGGCCAGCCTGCAGGACCTCGCCGACCCCGACTTTGGCCTTCCTCGTGCGGTCGATATTCTCATCGGCGCTGAGGTCTNGCCCAGCACATAGAAGATTCAATATAGTTTTGATTTTAGAAATGTAATTAAATATACGTTTAGTAAGAAAATTTTGATAACTTAAGAATTACTCCCTTCAGGGTTTCTGTTTCTATACCGCGTTTAATTATTTGCCAGTTACAGTAAGTAAAACAAAATTAGATAAACTAATTCTAGAATCGCAGACGCGTAAGTATTTAACTAATGACACGCTGCTGTGCTTGATGATGGAGTAGATGACAAGTGCTGTAGCTATTCGCTTTGAGCGTAATTCCGAAATCGAACCCTCACTGGGCACTTTGAGAACGATTGGTCGTTATTAGAAAAGGACAGTACCATGAATTGATTTCCATGAGAAGCGACATTTAAGGGTTGGCCACCTGGTGAATAGAGCTGAAACCTCGATTTCATAATAATTCCCTTTTCTAATGACGACCAATCGTTCTCAAAGTGTCCAGTGGGGGCGCGATTTCGGAATTGCGCTCAAAGTAAATAGGCAGCTAATACCTGTAGCTCAAACAAGCAACACTGCTTTTTACGTTGATGTATTGCACACTTGTTTCGCTATTTTGTGTCATACTCATCTCTATCAAATAAAATGATTCAAGTAACTCATTAATTTTAATTTATTGTAACTTTTCTACTGTTTTATTTATTTTGTTACGATCTTCTTAGACCTTTGGTAAGAAGTGGCCCTAATAAGAGCCACATGTTTTTGCTGCATAAGAGTAGTCGTTTGGCTTTCCTTTTTTAACTCTAAGTCAAGCTACGTTTTAACGTGGTCGAAACCTCAGCGCGTTGCACATTTTTTCTCTTTCTTTCACACGCATTCTTGTTTCAAGTACATGCACCAGTAAGCCATCCATCGTTCTTTTTCCTTCCTTATTTATACAAAGACACTTTTATCACTTTTTCCTTCAACGTTTTGGCTCTTCTTTTTTCTAGTTTTAAATTCCTACATCGAACCACTTAGTATATTTGCCAGATGTTCTTTATATGGTGTTTTAAAACATGAATATGTATCAAATTAAAAACTTACTAGTCCCTATTTTTCAAGAAAACTACTCCAGTGTACTCAAAACGATGTATGAACTCTTAATGCTGCTGGACTCACCACTATTACACGAGTCTGCGACCATTATTGTGCTGCGAGCTTTTTTATATAGGACAACACTCCTGGCAGACTGAGACGACTGGCGTTGGTAGGCAAATGGTAACTGCAGCCAAGAACTCAGATCACTCTCTTACTGAACTGTATGTCAGTTCTGACTTCTTCTGTATGTATATGCTTCAGTCATTTCTTAGCTATTGTCAAACAAACCGCTTAGTACATGGAAGCTTGGAAAATTTAAACTGATGAAATTCCTTCAGCGTCAATGTGTGTAGATAATTGTTGCTCTAGGAGCCATTTTCTTGAAGGAAATCAGGCTAAGCTTAATGAATTAGTAGCCCTTGCTTAAATAAATTTCTATTTGCTGAAACGATTTACAAGTGATGTGCATATTTAAGTTAGTATTCATCATACTTACATTGTTTTAAAGTCTTCCTAGTTATTAGTTTCCATTTTAGTTTTTGAACAGCGAATTTCTCAGGTATTGGACTAAACAAAACCTTCTAATCCATGTGCCTTGGACTTTAATTCCTTGAGATGGTTCTTACCTATTTTTATCGTTGTTGAAATTCTTTTCTGATTGCTTTGCTTATTGCGAATTAGGTTATATGAATTATTACAATAATCAGTGATTGAGAATCGGACTAAGTGGTGGATTGAAATTCTTGTATTAAATAATTCATTTTCCATCAGAACTAATATTCAAAAGAAAACTTGACTCTTAAGGTCTTAAGGTTTGTGAATATGCTGATGCTTCAAAGTCATGCTCAGCTGCTGTCTTATATGATGCAGTTATTATTAGTGACAAGATTTATGGCTCACTTCAGACAGCCAAATACAAGGTTGCTTATCTTGAGAATGGTGCATCATTTTGTAGATAATAGCACTTTTTCTGCAGTTCTTTTTCATTCATGGAGTGATTTACTCAACGTTTTTTACAAGCTCAGTATCTCTTCATTATATAGCCTTTGATGGCGTCAATGTAAATTACGAGCTTTTTTTAGTTATCCAGTCTTTAAGGTTGAACTCACAAGAGTATGCCTTCAGTCAACCTTGTGCTACATTTTAAAGTAGAAAGTTTGCTCAGAGTACGTGCATATTTTGTTCGTTTTTCTATCAATGGTTGATTAGAGTTGACAATAAATTGACAATAAGAGAATGAAAAAGCTTAAGTTTATTTTTAACCTACACTAATTATAACATTATTAATCAAGGGTTTTCTGTAAAAAATCATGAGTCTCTACCTACTTCTAGTCACCTGCAAAAACTGGCACATATTGTTTCTGGTGAGCGTTTGAGGGTTCAAGGTAAGTTGATCATTCTCTACTTACTCTAGCTGCCAAACATCCTCTAAATATGTACAACAAAGATACCTCAACTCAGTCGCTGATAGAGCATAATCATATTGTTTTATTGCATGGTTGGGCTAAACGAACTGATGTCACTAGTTATCGTTACTGTTTGATCTTGAAAAATCATCAAGTGATTCAAGCAAAACTTAGTCATAGTTTAAAATACAGGCAGTTTGTCATTAATCTTAATTGATAGGAAATTTTCCCAGTTCTCGCGTTTGGTAAGAGGTCTTCTTAGTTACGTGGTCATGGTTATTTTTATGGTTACTGATGCCATGCGCCTAAATATAGTTAATAATTATACGAAAAAAGCATTCATTGACACCGTATATCGCTTTACAACCATCAGAGATTCCCTAAATGTTCCTCATTTTCGGAGGTTATGGGAAGTCACTGTTTGATTGACAAAATCTCACTTAACATGCGTAGTTGTTGATCAAATACTTATTTTTTAATCTTAAACCAGGTTCCACGAGGGATAATTATTGAAAACTTTGATTTCGTACAAACTGGCACTGAGTAGATTTCATTAGATGATTCAAGATAAGGTTTTCGTTTCAATCAAAAATAAATAAACGTTTTCTGGAAAATGGCTTCTGAGAAAATCAGTATAAAAATTTAAGGATTTGCGATCCTTTATTTATTTAGTGAGAACTGAAACCAGTCGTTTAGTGTTTCCAAAACAATACACGAACTGATTCTTATTTTGTAGGGTTTGAGGCCAATCATAACAATTAGTACTTATACTTAATTTCTCTTAAATAATATGAGTATACTTGCTTTTTCTTTTAAATTTGTAGTTTTTGTACTATTCGACAAATTATTGCAAGTGAATAAGACATACACATTTTTTGCATTTTTAATTTTGATGTTTTTATATTTTTTATATTTTGTTTAAACTTTTTTTGATATTTCTGCACCTAGACTCCAGTACATCAAACTTAAGATTAGGTTTATCATCCAACCAGTTCTTAGTTTATTTAAACGTTCTTTAGTTTAATACCCTGAAATTCCACGTACCAATCGAAGTAGGACTGGCAGACTTAAACACAACCCCTGTTAGTCCAGTAAATTTACGAACGACCTAATGGTTGAGTTAAATTTAATGCAACTAAGAAATAATGCACAGGATCATCTGGATCCAAGTATTCGTTAATACGTTGCATCATTTGAATTTCTGGAGCTGTTAAACAACATAGTCTAAGAGACTAATAAAAATTTCAAATACAATTTCTTTTCAATGTAAAATGCAGTTTGTTACAAAGAAAGTTAAATAAAAAGGTTGTATATTATAAGAAAATTACTAAATTAGGGTTTACTGTGTACTATAAATAATCTGAGAAATAGGAAAAATCTTCAAAAGTTGTGTTTTTTTATTCCTAAAGCGAATCATTTTATATTTTGTGAACCTTTGTGCAGTAAAATAAGAGATTTTTTAATCAGTTAAAAATCATCCTACTGACAATAAAATAACAAAAAAAGGCCTTTTCCTACATTGAAGATTGGTAAGCTGGGGCAGGACTGACAGTATACTTTCAGAACCTAAGTCCTACGTATAACACAGTACCATAGTACAAAAAACATAAGGATCATTTATTTTAAAGTAAAATCTAAAAAAAATTAGGATAAAATTTTCACGTTTTTAGGATTCTGTTCTTTGAAATACAATTTCGTTGGTTGATATATTCGTAGCACATATATATTTCAGTCATACAAAACGTTTTTTTTACATACATCCAAACAAAATAACTGTCACTTGAGGTTGTTAAATAAAATATTTTAAGTATTCTAATTTAGTTAAAATTTTTTTCAGTACAGAATGATTACATTTTATTAACAAAAAACAAGTTTACGTTGATATATTTTCTTACAAAAAAATAATGTATTTTAATTACATAAAGTTCAAGTAGAAATAGTGTTGACAACTCATCGTTAAATTTGTTATATTGTTCTGTCTCTAAGTTATGGTTTTTCACTGTCTACTGTTTGACGAGAAAATCAGATTTACTAGCTTTATAATTTGGACATTTCTCTTTGCCAGTCTTCAAACAAATATTCGAATATTAAAGCCCTAATTTTTGCATCCATATTAGCTGCATGCACACTCTGTTACGTATCTTTTTCTGCCATATTTGCGTTTGCAACTAAGCTATGATTGTACGCTGCCTAGTTGATTCTACAGTGGGGAGTAGAAATTGTAGTTTCAAAGTGCTTTATGATGATGAACTTTTGGATAAATCATATCGGAAATTGCTTAAAAGAACTAAGCTTCCAAACATGCTGATATCACCTTGCACATATTTTTCCGCCAGTTAATCTAAATTTTGTCAACTACTTTCTATTTAAGTAATTTATTTTGTAGATAAACATGTAAAAAACAGCTTTCCTATTAATAAAATGTATATTTACTATCAACCTACCTAATTGTATCGGAATTAAAACGTTATTAAAACAAAGTTCTAAGAATGTGACAATTTTATTTCAATTTCTTTCAGATGAAAAATTATAAATATTTATTTTTTACATTTATTGCATTATAGAAACAACTTATAACAAATAATTAAGGCTCAAATGAATAAATCCTGTAGGCCTGACTCAAGCTGGACAATGACTGATTTTCGAAAAGGCGTTTTTTCGTAATCTTACAATAAATCGGATAATAATTTCTGGCTGTTTCTACTTTACAGAAAAAATGCTTTTTTCTTCTTAACAAAGAGTATTTTTTTACTGAATGTGGAATAATTTTCTCCACAACTGAAAAGAAATAATTTGAAAATAAAAAATAAGTCTCAGTCCAAAGACATATTTACATTTTACAACTTTATGATATACGTTTCTCATGTAACAAAAAACCAGATTTTTAACTTTTAGAAATTTTTTAAGCTATGTTAAGCAACACTACTAAGACGCAAATGACACTATGATTAAGGATTCGAAATCAAACCCTATTTATTGTTTATGGCAGCAGTGACAAAGTCTATTGTCATGGAATTACCAGACTATGCGAGCTCCTATAATCGTATAAATATTTCATTAATAACGCGCCCCTATACTTAGTGATCGAGGAAACGATGAGCGCTGCAGCTAAGGAACCTGAAGCTCATACAAGTAAGTCATCCGTATCACCATTTCGTCAATAAGCTACACACTTCGTTTGGTGTATTGTGTGCCATACCTATCTCTAACGAAAAAGATTTCAGCATGGACTCAAAATTTTTGTTGTTATTATTCCAATATTTCTACTTTTTTATTAATTTTGTTAAAATCCACTAATTCTTTTGGAAAGAAATGCCAAGTTTGTTACTTCTGTTAAATATATTAAAATTAATTTTAGTACTGTGTTTTATGTTTAATTAGCCCACACCTTTATGGCTCTCCTACTTTTCTCTAGCCACTGACTAAAAGAAAGTCATGGCAGTCTACTTTCAGGCTCTTCTAAATATTTATGGCTTGAATTGTACTAAATTATGTAATAAATAACTATCTATAATTCAAACTTTTCTTTCTTGATTGATAAGGATAAAATATATATTATGTATAAAACATAATTCTACAACTAATCAATACATAGGTTAAGGTCATAAATAATTCTTAATAATACTCCTACTCGTGTACATTTACAATGTTTCCTTAAAACATAATTTTCACTGAGTTTTGTTACGTTTTTAAAAAAGGTTACTTGATTCCTTTAAATCTGACTTTGTAATTGTAGGTGCGATTGCGTTTATTCCTTAGATTTCCTTAGATATCCTTAGAAGTAAAAAATAATGCAACTCATGAGTTTTTTCTTGCTATGTTATTTTCTGCAATGTTTTTTATGTAATTAAATATCACTATGATACTGTAATTATTGCGAAAAAATTATTTTTATGTTAGTCATATAATATTTAAAAATTTTTTAAATTTTCGTTTATAAAACAGTTAAGTTCAGCTTTAAGTAGGTTTTTGAAACTATGAAAAATAGTTTCGGTTTTAAATGCAATAATAATTTTATCTGGAAATTCCTACGTAATAAATAAAATGACTTTTATTTTAGAAACTTTGTGTTTGAAAAAAAAATTTTTTTAGGTGGATTGAGTGTTTTAAAACAACGTGACAAAAATTTTTGTTTTAAATTTGTGATAATAGAACATACTAACTCTACAATAAAAGAAAAAAATTAATTTAACCATCATCAATACATTTTTTGCTAAAAGTGGTATAAAAATGCATTGTTTTACTAGATACTTAACACTTTGTTTTTGCTAATGCTTGACTCAATAGTTATCATGGTTTCTGCATTAATGTTCGTTTTTTGACCAAACAACTTAATCGAACACTTGTATATCTATCTACGTGTTTATATCAAGAGGCTGCAGACAGTTTTAGGAAAAGGGGTTTGGTTAAATCATACGGATGTTGATGTTGGGATAAGGGGGTAAGAAATTGAGTTTACGTGTGATAAAATACATTTTACTTTTATTTTTTACTTTTATTACATTTCAATTTTTTCAAATGGGAATAGTTTTATTTGTACTCGTACTTACAGGTGCAGTGATCCTAGATTTTGTCTTTATCCTGACTTCCTTATGCAGTTTCCTGAACCTTTTTTTGGAAATGGTCGCCATCCTTGTTATGAGTTCTAGTTTTGCTAACACAAAAGTACTTTTTTTTTTTTTTTCTTTGTTTATTCATCATCGCCGGTAGGCTCAGACATGGCATTCTTTCACACAAGCATCATAGTGTTAATTAGCCGTCGGTGCACCTGAGTTATGATCAGATTTTTATATACGTATACGTACATAAACATCTGGACCAACTCAGTCACACCTATGATCACGTAGACGAAGCGTCAGAGAAATAGTTAATCGACCTTCGAAAATCAAGAGCACAGGCGAAAGGGCGAGACTTGAATGGTGACCAGACGATCACATATCCAAGTACTAACCGTGCCAAATGCAGCTTAACCTCGGAGATCGACGGAACTGCAACTCTACCGTTGCGCCACCGCGACCACTAAAAAACTTGTCTGTAAGCTTTATTAGTATAATTTGTAAAAAAAACCTAATTAAAAATAATGTGACAAGATTTTTCATAGAATTTTATTATACAATAAACTGTTCAAATATAGTTTCTTTATTTATGACTGTATTTTTAAATTTTTTCTTTCACTAATGTACTCATGTAACTATAATAATAGCTTGTCGACTGCGTTATTATTTTAAATAAAACTTTAAGCTTCTGTCTTCTATTGACTTTAAGGTACTGGTCACAATCTTGATAATAAAAGCTAAAAGTAAAAAATATTATTTAAAACTTATTTTCTTAAGTAAGAATAAACGTCGCTTTAATCTTGAAAAAAGATTTACGACTAAAACGAAGATTAATAATACATATCCCTATACCTTATACATATACCTATACATATACCTTAAGTATGAATTAGAATTTTTTTCTTAGTTAGGCAAAGATTAATCTCACTTATCGCTAAAAGCAGAAATCTCTACAGCACTTTGTCTCGAGTAAGGATTTGTATCACTTTTATCCTTAGGCATAGATGGATATCGCTCATCTTCTCAGAAAAGGATAAATATCGCTTCTCTCCTCAGACAGAATTACACCATATTTTGACTTAAGCAAAAATTAGTATCGCATATTCCATAAAGCAAACAATAATATTACTCTACTTCTTAAGATTGAACTAGTATTCTAGATTATTAAAGTAAAAATTAATATTGCTTTCCTCTTGATACTCAATTAAAATCGTGCTTTGCCTCTGGATAAACTCAGTATCACTTTTTCCAATGGCAAAGATAAATATTACTTATCTTCTAAGGCAAAAATTAGTATCGCACATTGCTGCCTGCAAAGTTTAGTACCACTCATTTCATTAGATCAAGATAGACATTAATTATCTCCTGAGGCAAAAATTGATATTACTCATCTCTTGTAGCAAAGATTGATATTGCACTTTGGTTTAAAAAAAATTGGTACAACTGTTCGTCTTAGCACTTTACAACAAATAAAGATCAGTATCATTGTTTTCCATAAGCAGAAACAGATATCGCTCATTTTCTCAGGCCTAGATGAATGTCACTCATCTTCTAAGGCAAAGATCGATCTGTATCACTTTTCTCGTGATGTGAGAATATATATCGCTTATTTTTGGATGAACATGGATATTGCTCATCTACTGAGACAAACATCGATATTGCGTATTGCCTCATGCACAAAATCATGACAAAGATAAATATTACTTATTTCCTGAGGCAATGAATAATATTGCACTTTGCCTTCAGTAAAGTTCGGTATTACTCTTTTTTGAGACAAAGATAGATACCACTTATACCCTGAGGCTTTGATCGATATTGCGCATTGCCTTAAGCAAACATCGATATTATTTTCCTTTTTAAGCAAAGGTAAGTCGCTTTTTCTGGAGGCAAAGATCAATGTCGCAGATTACTTTAAGCAAAGATCGCTATCACTCTGACCCTTAGACAAAGATAGATATCGTTCTTTTTCTAAGGCAAAGATCGATATTGCATATTGCTGTGAGCAAAGAATATTTTAAAGTAAAAAATTCTATCACTTCACTCCAAATATAAATATGATGGTTTCCAAAAAGGCTTCAAGGCTGTTAGACATTATATTGGCGCTCATTCAAGATACGCAGTAACGTAGTCAATAACTTATAAAAAAAAAACATTTAAGAATCCGCGTTTTGAATCTATTCTTGCGTTATTTTTTCTCCATAGTACGATGTTGATATTTATTGTGTTATATGTAAAGTTCAAGTAACAATAACAGACTATTTTACATCATCATAGCTCTATAGCTTTTGACAAGCGATAATAATGGTACGAGTTTGGTATTTTAATCATATGATATTTAACAATGTTAAATCTACGCTTACTTTTTTTAAAAAGGCTTGACAAATTCTGACTATTTTCGTGACTAGTGTCCAAAGAAGTTTATAGCTATTTGTATCGAGGACAGTCTATGATTAGGAAAAAATATAAAGTACTAGTGTAAGTACTAGTAGTAAGTTTTTAGTGTATGTTTCCATTAGAGACCATAGTTTTTATTTTACTTCACATAAATTTTCTTCTGTTTGATAAAATGATTATTTCTTACTAATATGCTAAAATATAAACGTACTTTCAATAAGATGTTTTGTTTTCTCGTGTTTGCAGGTCCAGTAAGCTTATATCGTGCCGTCCTGATACCTTTTTTGTCCCCTTTTCGAAAGTACCGAAATATTTAACGTACTTTTTCCTGATTATTATCCTGAAGTGATAATAACTGAATAACTAGTATAAATGTAATACGAAAAGGTTGTGTAGAAATTTTTTGGTTTATAAAACAACTATAAGTTTATAGTACAATTTTTAAGTTTCTTAAATTAAGACATTTTTTGTGCCTGTAGTTGTAGGTGTTTCACATCTCACTACGTTAGTAAAGTACTTGAAAGTAATGGGAGCTTCTGTAAATAAAAGTTTTCTTCCGTACTTCTTTTTTATAAGCAAAAAAAATGCCTTTGTCTATGTATTATTTGTACCCCTCGCTCGCGCGAAAATTGCCGGGGACTTTGTTTCAAGCCCCCCGAGTAGTTACCGATGGTACTTTTAGTAGCTTTATTTTACGTCTCGGCGATCGATAGTTTGGAAATTTTGCAACCGACATACTCGCGTATGAGTAGCTTTTTTAAAAAGCTCCAAAAAACTTTGCACGGCAAAAAAAAGTACAGGTGAGTTTAAAACATAAAAAAAAAGAAAAAAATATGTGACGCGACAATCCAATATTATCATTTGATGTGTATGCGTAGAACTTTGTGACTGTAATGTTTTGTTTTGAAATGACATATTTTATACTTTGTACATGCGTTTGATATTTATTTGAATCGCAACTTACGCTTCGCAACTATGAAAATACTATGATGAAAAAAAAAAAAAAAAAAAAAGGCAATTTTTTATTTATCAGGGGATCGCTCTAATCTTTTCTCGAACAGTCGGTCGCTCGTGTGTGTGGGTGTACGGGCTTTTTCCCCGCAAGACCGTAAATTACTCCAACTAAAGAGCTAAAGATAACGGCAGTTGTATTTTTTCGTATACCACTTTGACAGATAAAGGTTGATGTTTTTGATTCATTTACGCCCTTCAGTATTTTTAGGTTAGATTGATCAACAGTCAATGGTTAAAAGTGAGACTACAGAGCAAAATAGCCAATCTTACAAAATTAATACTAGAATAGTTATCAGCAACCCAAAAACATATAGAACATTTGTTGTAGTGTACTGCACAAATAAAATGGTTAAAAGTGAGACTACAGAGCAAAATAGCCAATCTTACAAAATTAATACTAGAATCGTAATCAGCAACCCAAAAACATATAGAACATTTGTTGTAGTGTACTGCACTAATAAAAATTGTGTAATCCTATTTGATCAGCAACAACAGTTATAAATAAGCGTAACTTTGCTTACATATGTTGTAAATTAATTTTAAATATTTTTAATCCACTTTTTATGATTTTAACGTTTTGGTAAATAATGCTGATTCAAAATATTTCTAACTTAAAAAAAGGATTAACAAGTTGTCTTTATATTAAATATAAAATAAACATGTTAGACAGTATATCTTGAACTACAAATGGAGCTAAAACTAGACTCACACCAATGTAGCTTCACAAGGGACGAATCAGGCCTCAGCAATCAAAAGACGCAAAACTTAGAAAATACATAGTTTTGCGTACATATATATAAACGCGTGTACGACAACTTTTTTTTACCTTTCATGCCTTGTTGGAAATTATTATAATACGTTTGGATTACTTCTATTCACAATTTCCATTAATTTTTCAAGCCATGAAAGGCTGTTAGGCTGTGAAAATACAGAGTTTTCCGAAGCTACACGTATACGTTTGTACGGAAAAAAATTTTTACCTTTTTTTGAGCTCTTGTGCTACGTTAAAAATTAATAGAATACGTTTGCATTATGTTTACATACAGTTCCTATGGATTTTATAAGCTGAGAATGGCCACCAGGCTTGGGAAATAAAGAGTTTTCCGTAGATGCTTACATATACGTATGCGAGAGAATAGGAAAGAAAATGTTTAACTATTTTTTGAGCTCTTGTGCCACGTTAAAAATAATAACAATAGGTTCTTAATACTCTTACACATAACCCGTATGTATTTTTCAAGACATAAAAGGCCACTTTACTCAGAAAGTACAGAGTTTTCCGTTGATACGTGTATATACGAATACGAAAAAAATAGAAGAAAATTTAGAACTTAAAATTTTTTTTTGTCATATGGAAAATAAATCGAATATGTTTCTTTTGCTTTAATACACAATTTTTGTGGATTTTACAACCCGTGAAAGGTTGGCGGATGTCGAAAATGAAGAATTTTTCGTAGATTCGTATATGCGAGTATCCGAAAAAAAAATTATAATTTTTTAAAAATTTTTTCTGCCACCTTGAAACCGAACGTAATTCTTTTTTATTACTTCGATAAACAATTTCTGTAGGTTGTCCTAGCCATAAATAAATGCTAGGCTTATTGAATAAAGAGTAATTCGAAAATACGTTTACAAGCATGTAATGAAATCCATAACTTAAAAAAAAATTTTTTTCACGTTAGAACTAAATCAAATATTTTTCTGTTACTCACACATATAACTTCTGTGAATTTCACAATCCATACAAGGCTGCCTGGTTTAAAGAATAAAGAGTTTTTTTATGATACGCTTACAATCATACACAAAAAATTGGGAGAAACATTTGTAACTTTTTAAAAAATTTTATGTAATTTTTAAACTAAATTAAATACATTTTTATTGTTTACTGCACAATATCTATAAGTAGAGATTTGCATGATGTATTTCACTACAGTTTATTTACAATATTTGTATGTTAAATGGCGGGTTATTTTGAAAATTCTCTTTATCTCAAACAATATGACCTTTTTTTAAATTTCTACGTTTGCCATTAATAAGACCAGAATTAATCATATCTTAACCATCCATTTGAATTGCATTAATTATTTACTTTGAGAATGTATTCATAAAACAAGAAGACTTATTACTATAAAACGTAGTACAACAAAATTTGAAATTCTGTTCAAACAATATAACCATAAATTAGAAGAAAACTAGAGAAGGCATAAATGAATTAAAATAATCTATAAGAATTATCAGTTATTTACTGTACGCTTTTTGACGAATGACCGGAAAAAAACTGTTACCCAAAGCATTCGTCTCTATATATGTTTCAAAACTACTTTATACAGTAACGTATTTTATTCAAAAAAGATTACTCTTACATTAATGGTGGCACAAAACTGTTGTAAAAGGATGTAATAATTTTTTGTCGATTATCCGATGTATGTTTATTTGTGTATCTCTGAAAACTACGTATTTTTCAAGCCAGCGGGCATCCTGTAACAGCTTTGAAAATCTTAAGAAATTGTGCGTAGGGGTAATAGAGGCGTATTCTGTTCAGGTTCAATGTATAATAAAAAATTGTAAAAAGCTATGAATTTTTTTGCTATTTTTTCGTATACACATATATACGTATCGACAGAAAACTGTCAAGTTTTTGAGTTTTGCGACCTTTTCTTGTTCTCAAAACGTATGGAAATATTTGAGTTATCGAACTGCAATTTCTCATTGTTTGCAAGCTGGATTAACCGGAAAAAATGATTTTCATCCCTGGGGCCCTTGAGGCCTTTTTTACTCATGGTGAGGCTACTTTGGCGAGAAGATAGTTTCAGCTCCATAAATTACGATGAGGCAGCTCAAGATATCGCATTTTACCTTAAGTAAAGATGGATTTTTATATTTCTCTTAGAGTAAAAGCGATATCTTTGCTCTCGTCAGGCCATAACTGGCACATGTCTCCCATTGCTTCTAGCATGTAATAATGTCTTAAAGTTTACGTGCAAAAGTTAGAAATTTATTTTAAAAATTTACATTTAACGTAAAAGTTGAATATTATAACTACAGTTAATAAATACTGCATCATATATTTAACGAGGATCTACTTGTGATGGTCCATATCATGCATCATTAATTGAATCTGTCAAAACATAAGATAGATAATATACATTTTCTCGATACCGCATGCATGATGATGATTATTTTACTTGAAAAAATACTACTATGAATTCCTTCAAATAGTCAATTGTCATAACTGAATAATTAAACGATTCTCCTTCATCAAGTATGATCCATCCTAATGTAAGGAAACATAAATATTAATGATACAAAATTGTTATTATAACAAACTATTTATTTAAATATTTTATGATATTTTTTTTTTATACTTAGAAAATGTATTATCTCCACCTGTAAGCATTTCTTTCTGCTAAATTTTCAGCTTCTACTCTCTCTCTTGAATAATATTTTTAACTACCGCTCTCTCTTGCATATGCTAAGCCATCTCTACATTAGCATTTTCCACATTAATAAAATCGTAATACTCATCGTAGTTGCATAGTTAAAATCACGTCATTGCACACATCAACATTTTTATAAACAAAATGTTAATACCCACTTACAATTGCTCCTAAAATCCTGTAATGATTCCCCACATTAAGTGAATTTAGAACGTTCTGTACGTAGCTGAGAAATTCGAATTTTGTTTCGAGATGCCCATTACAAACTTCAACCATCCATCTTGTTTTGGTAATAATACGTGCTTTGTTGGAGTCTTCAGTTAACAGTTTCTGCTTACCTCCTGCGAGTAATCAAGTCATTTTACAGTTAATTCCAAAATCTTCAAAAATATAACACCATCTCAATAACCTCTACATACTATTCCGATATCGCCTTTTTAGAACCAATTATTTATTTCTTTACCATTGTTGAACCCATTTTGAAGTATTGCTGCATTATTATTTTAGTATTTGGAGAAGTAGGGTCCATGTATGTCAAGTATGTACCCATCCAGTGCAACTATTAATGCAGGCTTAACGAGGTGACGTCCTTTGTGTCGACAAAATGACTGTCAAAATGCACAGAATTTTCTGCTTTTATGACAATAGACAAAAGTGCCATCAATATAATTTATATCACTGGGATTACCAGGATCTTAATTATAAAAAGCATTATCAAACTCCGTAACGTATTTAACAATGAATCTTTCTCTTATAAATGCATCAAAGCCTATATTTTCTCCGATAAAACGCAACGTGAGTGACTCTTTCAATGTGACAAAACTTATACTCGTTGATTGTCGAACAAAACAGTGAGAAACTCATCCGAACGTCCTTGTCTTAATTTTACTAGGAAAATGAGAAAATCTTGTTTTTCTACATTCCTATGCCCTCCTGGATAAGGTACTCTGTTGCAGTATCTACAAAGGGCACTAAATTATTCTTTTGTCAATGATGTCAAAGTACACATCTCTTCATCAGTAAACTCATTCTCACTACAATCTTTGATTGTTACGTGAAATTTCACGTAATTCACATGAAAATGCTTGCAAGTACCGACTCTGAATGTATCTATAAAGGGCACTAAATTGTTCTTTTGTCAATGATGTCAAAGTACACATTTCTTCATCAGTAAACTCATTCTCACTACGATCTTTGATTGTTACATGAAATTTCACGTAATTCAAATGAAAATGCTTGCAAGTACCGACTGTTACGTTCAAGCAAAAAATGCTTGACGAACGCGGGGATCTTAATATCGATTGTTCGGGAATTACTGAGGATCAATAAACTGTTGAGTGGTAGTAGTTTAAATAGCGTTTATTTAATAGCGAATGTATTTACAATAGCGGTTAGTGGAGCTCAGAGCGCAATTGATGTTGGCTCTTTGCTTGTTGAGACGTATCTGATTTATTACAATAATAGCGGAGAGAATAACTAAAGTTAACTATACAAATATACACTGTAGTCGTTATATGAGTCAGAGTAGAAAAAAAGAGATAAGATAAGAAAATATAAGTTCTGAAATTAAAGTATGTATAAATGTAAAGTGAAAGTTATAAAATTGATAAGTGTTACTTTTAGATGATAAGGCAAAGATAAAGCTATTACAATTTCAGGAAATATAACTATTACATTTAACGTATTGTGCTAAAGAAAATTAGAAAACGAAGAGAGAAAATTAAAAGTTTACGATTGGCGTGAACACCAACCCTGAATGAAAAATTGCTCGTTCAAAATATTGCAATCCTTGTAGCAATGGTCTTAAAATGTAACCTTCTTTATCTAAGTAATGCCTCCAAACTTCTTACATTTTCAAGGAAAAAGATGTTGCAGTTTATGAAAACTTAGCAGTCTATGAAAGCCTATAAGATTTTTGAGTGCCGTACTCTTAAAGTATTTGAAACTTAATATAATAGTTACATTGTAATAGTAAAGATAAAATGTAGAATTGTCATACGAATTTTTATAATTTTTCAATAATCAACTTAAGGTGGTTTGGTCGATTTGAGGAGATTCATTCACTCATTGTAAAAAATAAATGTTGTACTTTCACATGCTGGAAGTACATATGAATTTTTTAAATGTTTTTTTATCAGCCGAATTTTTAAGAAAAAAAATCCCCGAAATTGCATGATTCAACATTGCTCTTATGGGTGCGAGCGATTATTCATCCTTTGTTGCATAAATTTCAAGGTTGGTGATTTATTTATGATGAAAAAAAAGTTCAAATGGATAGCTTAACTTCTAAGGAAGACTCTCGTATCAAAAAATGTGCACCGTATCAGGAATTTGGAAGAAATATCTGTGCAAACGTAAACAAAGTCCCAAGCAGGTCTTATGCTAAGTGTATGGGAGAGAACCGAGCATCGTCTGCTGTTAGCTGATCTTTTCACAAGGAGCGAGACGTCTTTACAAAATTGCTTCTAGAATTTATTAAACTGGAAACCATGATCTGAAACTTGGCCCAGTCTTTCTTAAGACTTCAAACTATAATGATGTGCAAAAAAAAGTTTGTTTCTCGAAAATTCATAACACACTTTTGTTGACGAAAGTTGAGTCTCTTCTTGCTTTTTTTGGGTTTTTTTTCCTATGATGCAAACAACATAATTTCAAGTTTTTTTACTCGAACTATCGAAAAAAAGCTGCTTTATAACATGTGCCGTAATTTGTTCATAACATTTAATGGTTTAACTTTTGAGCACTGACGAGCTGAATACAGTTAAATTAACCATGATACAGCAGGTGGACGTTTTCAAGTACGGTTAGTACAACTCACTTTAACACGGTGCCTAATGGGAGCTCCACACATCTGCTTACCCCCCCTCCCGGGAAAAACGACCGAACCTTCTTAATAGGTGGACGTAAGGATGGAATTTATGTTTCACAGCTAACAGTAAACAACGTTTTTTGGACAAATTTAAATAGTACATGGATAATTGGCAACAAGTTGTATAATTTTTGAGATGTTGAAATTTTTGAAAAAAATGTGTTGTCATACACTGAAAAAAATATAACGGTTGAATACACAATATTTATGAAAACAATAAATGGGGCCATAGGTTGTATTATTACACTGCCTTAAGCTACTCTTGCAATATTGAACTTATTAATACACTAATATTAGTAAAAACGAGGCTTTAGTTTATATCAATTTATAATCACTTTTAAATTGATAGCAAGTGTGCTTAGGTTAAAAATAAAATAATTTTATAAAAACTATGCTCTAAAGACTGAATGTAGCCATATTTTATACTTTGAAATCAACTTTAATTATTATAATATGTTGATTTATTTAACTGGAAATGGTATATTACAGAAACTGTAAGATAATAATTTGATCCTAAAAATAAATATATGAAGAATTTGAAATACAGATAGTTAATTTTTAAAAAAGCTTTATTTATTTTAACTTTCATGATAATACATCTGTATTCCTTATACTTTTCTACTTGTTATTTTAAAGATTTTTTATGATTTTCACATATATAAACATGATTAAAGAATTTTTTTGATGGTATGTTACTAAATTAAAGCTGTCATAATGTTGGATGTGGTAAGTTGCCGGGTAAAATAGTATTTTTCTATTAAAATGAGAGTCTCACTGTATCTAGGATTCGTAATCAATACTGTCTCAAACAGAAAGTTATCTTATAAATTTTATGATAAAAAATTATATATGTGAATGGCAAGTAAATAGTATCGCGGTCACCGAGGAGTCTTCAGCTTTTTCAAACTTGCCTAGTCACGCTCCCACGTGACTTGAGGATAAAAGAAAAAAAATTAATGACTGCATGAGGAGCAGCGATATTTAATGTTACCTGAAGACAACTATAATATCTTCCACTGTCTGAGAGAAAACAGTGGTAAGACTGTTTACCTGAGAAAAAAATAAAATGTACGTCTACCTAAACAAAAAATCGATATTTATTATCACCTGAGTAAAAGCCACATTTTTTTTCATTCAAAAAATATATATACTTTATGCAACTTGATAAGAAAAGCAGTCTTTATTTTGGTCTAAGACTTATATTAACGATCTT
Source organism: Copidosoma floridanum (assembly GCF_000648655.2). The sequence goes on from NW_019379704.1 coordinate 328,480, forward strand.
AAATTTATATTGTTTAACCGTTTTAGATGGATCATGTATAAAATAATTGTATTCAGAATCGAGTGATACTCTAGTTTATTATATATTGGCTTCAAATTTTAATGATTTCCCTTGTGTAAAAAGTAAGAAAAATCTTCTTTTTTTTTATTATGTCTCAAGAAAGGCTCTTATAAAGGGAGCAGTATTTTTTTGACAGTATTTTTAAGGATAAGAAAAACTATGCTTCCGAAAAAAGCTATTAAAAAGGCTCCTGCATTTTGAACAGACTGTTATTAAGAAAAAGTAATCAACAATTTAGGGTGTCTATGAAATAATTTAAAGCATATTGTAATGTTGGTAGACTAAAATGACAAAAAAATACTTTTTCCCTGATTATTCCCTAGAAATGTTGTTTTGAAGGCACTGATGTGAAGACCAACGTGCATCTGAAAAGAGGTGAGTCATTTGCAAGTTACTGATACCTGCAGTGCAATGATGATTTATGTACATGCACGCTGGCCTATGCTAACCAGAAATGAAAAAAAAAATATTTTTCGACAAACGTAGATACAAAAGTTTAACTAGGAACAGTTAAACTGGAATATTAAAGGCAAACATAATTTTGGATTAACATGACGTTAAACATTAGGATAGCTTAGAATTAATACATGGAAATAAGCGAAAACATTAGTAAAATCCAGAATCGTCACAAACAACTAGTACACACTACACCACTAGCAAACAACTACATTACATATTAACTATATCAAACCTGGTACACAACATTAGTAACCTTCAAGGAATTACCCGATTTTTACGATTCAAGTTCGCAAGCTCATGATTTACAGAGTAACCCTTTTTGCATCGCATTAACAATTTTATAAACATACTGCAATAGTCTAATTTATAATCTAGTTGACTGCTAACACCTTTTCCCAAATGTAAAGGAGAACGGAAAGTAACCCTTCCCCTTTTTTTGACTCGGAGAGAGAGTCTGTACTGCTATTCTTATTATCATTATTACAATCATTATTATAACTATTATTATTGTTATCATGACTACTACAACAACNAAACAAATTATGTTAACTCGCGACAGGCAAAGCACTATTATTATTATTATTATTATTATTATTATTATTATTATTATTATTATTATTATAACTACCACCACTAATATTATAACCATAAGTTATTACGGCAGTAGCCACCGTTTTGCCGTTTAAGTAGTGGTATTAATTAATAAATCACAAATCGTTTACTCACCCGAGCATCAATCAAATTGTTAAGCGATTTTCACCACTCTTTTTGCAACGAGTTTAGTTGAACAAACGACCGGTGTTTAGCATTAGTAAATATTAATAATATTCTATCTTAATGTTAAGGTTAAATCGTATTGAAATCCTGTCAACTTCGAATGTGAAAGGGAAAGAAAGGGCATGAGCAAGTGAATCTCCATTCCTTCTCTTAGCGCAAAGAGGAGAGTGAACCGGATGTGGGAAGTACCAATTTCTGAGTGGCTAAACTAGAGCAGTTCTAGCCAATTGTGTTTTCGGCTTTTGTCATTTTTGCAAGATTTTCCCCCGGCAAGCTCTCGTGCATTGCTATCGAACCAGCGCATCACCGAGGTCCGCTACTCCTTATAAAAAGGCCCAGAGACTCTCTTAACTACTACCCCCTCGAACGGTAGACTAAGTAGTAAAAGTCCGCCTCTGCTACCTCCCAGTCTAACACGAGGTAAGGACACAGTTAATTTTTTTTTTTCACCCTCGAACGGTCGAGCGCGTAATGTAAAATAAACTTTAGTCACCTCGGTTCGTACTGGTTTGCCATGTACTTTAGTTATATTTAAATAAAAGCAAGTGTGTAGGTTATAATACAAAATTTTGAGTATTCCTTCTTTTCATGTTTTTAATCTTTTTCAGCCGGGTCCATAACTTAGTTATTTACGCGCGCACCAATATCCACCACGGTATTGGTACCCGAGGATCCTCGAAAATTATTAAGGTTGTTTACGCGCGCACTAATATCCGCCAACATATTGGCACCCGTGGCTCCCTAAAAATTTTTAAGTTGTTTTACGTGCACACCACTATCCACCACGGTAGTGGTACCATCAGAGCAAGAACTTATACAATTAAAACGAAAATCAGGACTCGCGATGGTATTAGTACATCTGAGTCAGGTCGCGAGTCAATTTACTGTTTACCCCCACGTAACTTCTAGAAATGAAACTTTTTCCCTTAATAGTGCTGGCATCATCTAGATCGAGGACGAGATACCCTTCCTTTGCAAATATCATGTCATTAGTTAGAACTACCCCTTTAGCTTCGTGTCCCATTTACGTGCCCAGCGTGTGTCCCGAGTTATTAAGCGAAAGCTTCAACTCGAATCAGTACGTCGCACCGACGTAACAGTATTTTCACAATCGAAATTCATTCTTAGAAAGTAGGTATGGAATGCTGCAATGAAAAATCCACATGAAAAATTTAGATTTCACAAATAAATTTATTAGAAAGTAAGTTTAGAAGCAGATCATTCAAGGGATGTTTTTTCAATGGCAGATCTTTTAAATAAAGATCAGGTGACTGACAAATCGTTCCATAAGGTCGTTTCACTGGTAGATCATTTTATAAGTAGGTCGTTTTACTGTCAGATCATTTAAGTGGAAAATTAATTCTGCAGCACGTCGTTAATGTACTTTCATCTGATCGTTCAACACTGATTTACCCTCAGATTATTTAACAAGAACATTATTTTATTAGCGGATCGTTTCACAGAGAAGTTGTTATACCGGTAGATCATTATACAAGGAGATTGTTTTACTGGCAGACCTTTTTAGTTAAGACTGTACAGTTGATTGCTCTAAAATTTCAACACGACTTGTTTCACAGCCTAATGAACGGATTCTAATTGTTTTTGTAACTTTTTTATTATTTTTTTCGGACAAACATTGTTGCTAAAAACTTGCAATACAAAATTCGCAGCATTTAAATTTTTATAGGTTAAGACGATGTAAACTTATATAAAAAAAAGTGAAATCAAATGTCGGAAAAATTTCTATCGATAATTATTTCAGGTCATAATTCATTTGCTTACCAAGTTTCATCCGCACTAGTTCAGTAGTTCTCATATAATTGAGTCACAAACATCAAAATGTACGAACTTTTGTATTGTTATATAAGTAAAATAGTAACATCAAGAGTATACCATTTTATTTACAGTTTTTAGGTAGGTAAGAGTTATTTAGACATAAATCATAGAATCAAATACATTTGAGAAATAAAAATAACTAATATGAATTTAGGTACTACTAAAAAAAATTATACATGCAATTATAATTTTTAAATATTTTTGATAATTAAGCTTATTTATGATAATATTTCAATAATCTGGGTAAAATCTATAAAACTTCGTTTTGATAAATTATATTAAAATGATTTAATATGTTTACTAGGCGGTAAAATCTTTGAAAGAATCCGCCAGCAGTTCCGATCCGGTGCAATCCCGGGTGACTGTCCCCACGGATTCTGGGGGGGGGGGGCACAAAGACGTCTTTGGTGGTTAGCAGGGACTATTAGCTGGGACTGTGGGGCTGGGCAGGTGTGGGGACTGGACAGTAACTGTACAACCCTTGTACTCGCTTGATCTGCCATAAACTTGCCTGCATCGGTGTTGTTGTCTGCCACCAACTCTCCAGAGAGTGAAGCGCTTCTTGGTTGGGGCGTAAAAGACGAGAGCATGGAGGTGGGACAGCGTAGCAAGGCATGCTATATCTCGGGATTTTTTACCTAGTCCAACGCCGCCCTTTAGGCATGTGTTGAGGGCGGAACAACAGCCACCGACTGAGGGATCTAGATGAAACAGTAGGAACCTTGGAACGAATCTTATTTATTTTAGCAATAACGCTAAAGCTTGAGCCGTATGAGAGAAACGCAAAAGAAAGATAATCCTTAATTCTCTTAACTTGACAGGAACACTCCTGAAAGAAAGGATGAAAGAAAAAGGAATACGAAAGGGGGAACGTCCAGTCCAGTCCAGTCCAGTCCAGACGATGAGAAGAAATCCTGACACGCAATCGGAAGTCAAAGAAAGGCCCGTGCTGTGTCTAATCTAACTGAAGCAGGAGGGACATAAGAAAAGAGGGCCCTGAGAAATCGACAGAAGTTGTTGAAAAGAGAAAAACTAAAGAAACCTCAGACAACGTAGCAAAGCCGGCTGCAGAAAAAGAGCAGACCAAGAAGAAATCATGCTTAAGGACCAAAACTGAGGAAATCCTGGTCAAGGGGAAAAAGTATACCGAAGTATTAGCCCTTATAAAGAAGGTAGATGTAGATAACATAGGAGCGACAGGAGCCTCAACAGCCGCCGCGACCCTTCACCAGAAGGATCACTTATGTCTGAGTTGGATGAACTGCAGGATCGGCCTAGCAAAAAGTAGGCCCGATCGCTGTTTTAGGTGCCTGGGCTTCGGGCATCTTGCAGGCAAGTTCAAGGGTACAAACAGAACTGGGGCATGTTGAAAGTATGGTAAGTGTGGACATCGGGCCAGTGGCTGCACTACTAAGGAATTAGAGTGCTACCTGCACCAAGAGGTGATCCGGACGCCCGATCTCTACCATGTGTCAGAATCTGCAGTATGTGCAGTCTTCAAGGCAGCTGAAGAAGAAAGGTGGATGCAATGGCGCTGATTTCGTAGGGTGACTACAGTGGATCGAGGGACAATGTGGCAAACAGTCCTGAATACGGTGACCGTATCGATTTGCGATCAACAATTCGAATGTATTTAAAAAGACCGAGTATAATATTTTAAAATACAAATACCTAATATTAATAATATCTAATAGAAATTTATTTGGCAATAAGATACATACAGTTATAAATCTACAGATTGTAGTACATTGTTATAATAATTCATCTTAAGTTGTAGGCTTACCACCAAGTTTATTCAGTTTAATCTACACGTCTCTCTGATTACAGAGGGAAAATAGCACATTTTCACACTCACAACTAAGCACTTTGGTATCTACAGTTATATAAATATATACATGTACATACATAAATACCTTATTATGTCACTTAAAAATTAATCAGCGATTATTTTTAACGATTTTTCTGATTTGAGCGATTTACTCTTCCTCCACAAGATTTTAGAGACTATTTATTATTTACAGTTATACATGTACAAAATTATTGAATTCGAATCCTACATATAGAATTACAGTATTGTTGTTCAATTTCTTTACCTTGAAATCTGTCTATTACATAATCTATCATATCATTATTCACTTAAAAAAAAAAGTTTTTCATCAAGACTACAAAATGACACAATACAATAGTTGTTTACGTCCTACTGCAGGCAGAAATTCTAACACATAGACACATAGACACATAGGCTGTTTTGTTTGTGTAAGTGTGAGTCCTGAAAATGGCGGAATCAATTAGAGTGAATATATGCCTCTGCCACACTGTCTCTCGACCCACTGTAAGGGAACCTACAGAGGTCCTGCCTCTCGCAGATATAATAATATAATAATGCTGGACCAGTAATCCCTGTACTGGGGAGTGGTGCTGCTGCGAGTGAGCAGTACTGTGACCACCAGGAAATATACTGGTACGGTGACCTCACGGGTACGGCGGCCGTGGAGGTCTGCGACGGGGACGAATTTCAGGTTTCTGACTTCGGAGCTGGGAGTGGTTTTATGTAAATAAGGAGTGGCCACTTTACATATACAAAATGCTACATCTCTCCCAACATAGCGATTGGCGTTTTATGGGAGCAGCTTGCTGCCCTAGAGAATATAGCGCGTGGGTTCGGAAAGATGGGTGACGTGGTCATTGCCAACGATCTGAACTCCAAGGCCACCGCTCAAGGTGAAACGCAAAACTGATGTCGGAGGGCAGGCGGTGTTGGAGATGGCCTCAAGCCCCGACTTCACAGTGTTAAACTCTGGTAATAAGGCAACGTTCAGACGAATAGGAACCAGGGGATCGATAGTCGATGTGACGCTCGCAACGCCAGAAGTAGTAGTGTGGGTCTCTGCCTAAAGGGTTTTGGAAGACTACTCGGCGAGTCATCATCAGTTCATTTCATTTGAACTTGGTCAGTTGCGTGGTGCTGCATCGTGTAAAGCGCTCAGGGTACGAGTTGTTGGGTAAAATGTTGCGCAGCTTAATTAAGAAGCACTTCACGAAGCTCTGGCTAATGCGCCACCTACGGCTGACCTAAACACAATCTCAGGTGCAGCGAAGGCTGAGCGGTCAAAGAATAGTATGACGTGAGTATGCCCCAGAAATCCGCCAGGACAAGTCGCGAACGGAACTATTGGTGGACCGAGGAAATTGCTGATATGCAAAGGAAATGTCACAAACTCCGTCGTGAATCCCAGCGCTTCCAGCGAAGGGGAAATGCGGAGGAGGTGGTGGCGCTCTACAAGTATGCAAAGAAGAAACTGGTGAGGGCAATCAAAGAAAGCAAGACCCGTTGTTGACGTGAGCTTGTTGCCAAGGTCGACAGAGATACCTGGGGTCTGGGCTACCACATAGTCACAAAACGACTGAGTTGCTCGGGACTGGTGGGGCTCATGGAACCGTCGTCTATGCAAAACGTCATCGAGACCCTTATTCCAGTACATTTAGAAGAGGAGAAAACTGGGACGGCCGTAATTAAAGGGATTTCATTGTTTACACAAGTGGAACTGTCAGCAATCTTATCGACACTTTTGGGATGAGGAGCCCCAGGGCCATACGGAAAATTTAATTAAGTCCTTGAGATCGTCACAGCTGAAAAATCACATGTTCTGCTGTATGTGTTCGATGCTTATTTAAAAGCAGGCATATTCGGTGGGCCGTGGAAGATCTCATGCCTTGTTCTTTTGGACAAGGGTAAGGGTCCACCTGTGACGCCAGCGTCATTCCGTCTTCTGTGTATGCTGGACGACTCGGGCAAGGTAATGGAGCGATTGATCCAAACTCGTTTTCGAGAGATTGTAAATCTAGTAAACGTTCAGCACGGTTTTAGAATTGGCAGATCAACATGCCACGCGTTGACCGAAGTTCTACAGTATGTGATAAGGACATGGCAAGCTTCTCACAAGACAAGTAATGCTTGTGTCTTGATCACCCTAGACGTTAAGAATGCCCTTAACTCGGCAAGATGGTCCAATATAAGGAAGGCACTGTGCGAACAAGAGGTACCGGTGTACTTGAGAAGGGTCCTGGACAACTATCTCCAGGATCTTGTCCTCCGGTACAACACAATAGAGGGACCACGAGGGGTAAAATTAACGTTGGGGTTGGCTCAGAGCTCTGTGATGGGTCCAGACCTCTGGAATCTCATGTACGATGGGCTAATGCGGTTAAAAATGCCAGAGGAAGTAAAGATAGTGAGATTCGCGGACGATATTGCCCTGGTTACATATCATAAATTGATAAGCTGAGCTCAGGATTCAGTGAAAGACTTCTAGAGTGTTGGAGCGGCTGGGGTTTCATGGCTTCGAACTAACTAGTCGCAAAATAGGGTCATCCTCACTAGGCAGCGATGGTTTTGCGATAATTTTCGTGTGAACATCGTAGGTGCGGCAATCTGCGAGATCCCCATGGTCCGGTACCTAAGAGAGTGGGTCAATTCTTCACTTACAATCGGAGAACATATTAGGAGAGCCATTACAAAGGCATTGAAGGTAACAGGGGCTCTGACGAGACTGATACCAAATATCGGTGGGCCGCGAGAATCCAAAAGAAAAATTCTTCCGTCGCGACGGACGCTTCAGTGGCAAACTCCATCATGCTGTATGGTTCGGAGATCTGGGCACCTAACTTTGGTGCAGCGGATCGGGGCTTTACGGGTCGCCTGTGCGTATCACCGGTATCTTCGGCCACAGTGATGGCGATCGCGAAAACCGCGCCTATCGTCCATCTGGTACAGGAGCGCAGGGCCAGATTTTTGGCAGGTGGGACAGAGTAAGACGACATCATAAGGGGAGAAAGCGTGCAACGCTGGTAGTAGGAGTGGGATGTTGCTGCTGTGGTCCACAGCTCGGACGTGACCACAACATGGTTAGTTATTACCTATCTAGCTCCTCTCGGGTCATGGACAGTTTTATTTATATCTTCAACGCATGGCGTTAAGACCAACAGCTAGTTGCGATTACTGCCCTTGGGTGGATGATACAGCAGAGCATACTTTTTTCCAGAATGAAAGGTGGTGCGAGCAGCGGCAGCGGCTTGGGAGCCGTTTGGATGAGGTCGTCACGCCTGAAAATATCATCGGCGTCATGTTAAGAAGCATCGATGCTTGGAGGACTGTTGACGGATTTGCCTGGACGGTTCTCAAAGAGAAAAAAAGGGAGGAACTAACTTCCTGACGAAATAATATGAACTCATGCTACTCTGAGTTTTCCTACTTACCAGTAAGGGAAAGCACCAAGCACTAAGTTGTGCTTGCAAAGACTGCAACGCACAAAGAAGCGCTAGACACGGGTGCCAGATCTAAGGGCACAGAGTCCTGTTTAGGACTCGGGAGGATTGGCACCTCTAGCAAATGGCAGAGAGCTTGCTCGCTAATGCTATGAGACGCGATGGTCTCTCTGAGGCTCTACCCTACAGTAATGCTAACGAGGTTCCGAAATGAAACAGAAGCTACGCGGCATGGGGGGTTTTAGTGGGTATAAGTAGTCTTAAAAAAAAAAATCCACTGAGTTCCACACTACCGCTGTCCATGCGGTGTGCCTCAATGCATTTCCCCTCCTTCCAGACAGAAAAAAAAAAAAAAAACTGCTACTACTACCAGTACCACTACTACCACTACTCCCGGCGGGCGTAGTGGTGCTGGCTAAGTAGGCGGCCTACTACGAAGCGCTAGACAAGGTGCTGGTCCTCAGGGACCCCGAGTCCTTTTCAGGACTTAAGAGCATCAGCACCTCTAGCAAATGGTGGCGAGTTAGCTCGTTAATGCTGTGAGACGCGATGGTCTCCCTGGTGGCTCCACCCTGAAGTAATGATAACGCGGTACCAGGGTGTATCAAAAGCCACGCGGCATGGGGGAGGGGGTTTAGTGGGTATGGGTGGTCTAATAAAAAAATCCACCGAGTACCACACTACCGCTGTCCCTGTGGTGTGTCTCAATGCATTTTCCCTCCCTCCACAAAAAAAAAAAAAAAAAAAAAAAAAAACTACTCCCGGCGGGGTTTTGTTAGTTTCTTCATACCGAGCGCTTCCCCGAGTGACAGATAGGGAACCCTCTGAAAATCTGAGGTGAAGACGGGTAGTTAAGGTGGATATTCGCGGTGGCAGTGAGGGGCGTGGATCGAGAGGCATGCGCTGCGTTAACGTGTGTGTCTGTATCTGTGGGAACGTGAGCCTTGTGCTCTCTGCCTTAATTGGTGTGGATGCGTTGTCCAGCACTGCTTGTGCTCTTTTCTCTTTGCTTTCTGCGGCCACCTTGGATAATGCCTGAATGCTCGATGCAGGCCAACAAAAGCCTCCCGTCGTGTGTAGAAGTAAGCGGCAGTCATAAAATTCTTCTCAGATACATACATCACACTCTGACTAAACTAATACAGGTATACTCATAAGTTGTTTTGGTTTGTGTTCGCCGGTGTCCCTCCCTGACTGATGTGGGGGCTCTGGCAGTGGGTGAAGCTGGACGATGATTACTGGGTACAGCTGGATAGCCGCATATGATGTGGTTGTTCGTCTTGTGAACAAAAAAGACGTGGCTTTTTTTTCTTACAGAACGCTTTATTCAGCTAAGAATTTACACTTATTTTTTGATGACCGGAACAATGCGAACAAAAAATGGTCTTACAATTTTATATTAGATACTAATTGGCTGTTTTATGCGTAGTTTAAGTATTATTTGGCTGATGTTATGTTTTGTCATATTTTTATGTCCAGCTGACAATGAATCTTTAGGCTTATCTTAGGTGAGTCAAAAGAGGAGAAAGTATGTGAATTCAGCAAAAAAAAAAAAAAAAACCCCGCTTATCATATAATGTTACAAGAGAGACGTAGTGGGCCGACTAATTTAGGCTTACTACCACTGATCAGGCTATATGGTGGCACTTTTTAGTGAATTTCTTACGCTAGCCAGCACTGTCGGTTTCTCTACTGTGGGTAGGGGTTGGTATGCCTGTTGCACGTTTTTTGGAGCACTTTTAGTGTACTCAAACCATATTTACTACACACAAATATTCTTAACACCTATCAGACAACGCTAGGGCAGTCTCTGTTGGTAGAACTGAGGTATAGTGGCGACTTCCAGCCGGCCCGAGCAAGTAGCGCCTATCTCTGGCAACAGAGTGGGCTGCTGTGTTGGTTTTTACCCTTTTCAGATACTTATGTTCGAAAAAAAGGGGAGTGTTGGCTTGAATTGGTCAACACGATCTCAAGAAGAACTAAAAATGAAGAACGTCAATGTCAAACTAGTACCCCAGGCTGTAATCTCCTTAATGCCACGTTAGTAAGCAATATAATTATAAGTTGCTTTAAAAAAACTGTGTTTCCTAATACAAATGTTTTTATTTTTGTACTTGAGTGAGTTCTGACAAAAAATTGAATGCAAATGATTCTGATAACAAAACTTGCTGAATTCTCTAGCCAGCTTACATCAAAGCCTTATAGTCAGGCAGATTTAGCTTTTGCGTCTCGGAAATTGATACCAACAATAAAAAAATTGTTTTTTATAGATCTTTGTGTTAGTATGAACATATTTATTTAGTACCAATTGTAAGTTGCAGCGCAGTTGTCAAAAAAATTTCAAAATCTCATTTCTGTATAGGAAAAAGATACGTTCGATTCATCTGATAACAGATAGAACAACTAGAACCAAGAATTCCATGTTAAAATCCATTTTAAGCCATTGTATGAATCCGATTCAGACTGCTTAAATCGAAAGTCTTTAGGATATGAAATTCGTCTTATAAATCAACTAAATTATGATTTAGCAACATCGAGATCGATTCAAGGTGTTACTTAACTTAAAATAAAACTTTGATTTACACATCATCTATGCTGATAAAATAAATCAGTACATAAAACAGCTCTGTTAAAAATAAGAAAAAAAGCAAAACGTGAATTAAGTTTCTTCATTGGCACTAATAAACACTCTTGATCAGTGTCCACTAATTAATAAAAGAACAAAGTAAAGACTTTATTGTGTGACGGTACATAATGTATTATAAGATAATAATAATATACATATGTAAAGCTATTTCAGAAATTCATTTCATATTTGATGTAGAAATCTACTTGTAAAGCACATGTAGATTTTTATCATGAAATCCATATAAAAAACCACCTAGTTAATATTTCTAGATTCACACTAAGAAAATCTATTATACTTTAAAAATCATCAAAAATCTCACGCTAATAATTAGCCTGAGAAATTAAAAATCTTTTTTTAATGATAGGCAAAAATCCATCTAGAATTCTACGTTGAAAATCCATGTGGAATTTTTCGATTTGTAGGTGGTTTGATTTTCAGATCTAGTTGAAGATTCATTTGAGGGGTGAGTAATTGTATGTTTTAACACAAGTTATCAAAAAACTTTACATACATAACGATAAAAAGATACATAAACTGTAATACATGATAATATTTTTATAAAAAGGTGCTAAAAAAAATCTAAGAAATCATTACTTTTTTGCAATACAACCGTTAGTTAATGGAAAGTAGGAGACACGCAAGTTTTTTAAAGTTCTATCTTTTTGTGTAACTGAAACTTTATGAGGCAACTGAAAACTTCTGTTGCATTTTTGTTATTGCATAATGCACTTTGAGCTTGGCCCTTTGTATTTCTCAACTTTACTTTAGTGAAGTAGGTTGAAACTGCTTCTGACAGACCATCCCGTAACCATGGTGTAAATTCTAATCCACGATTTTGGTATTGAATCTAAGTGTTAGTATCGCATTCAACACAATGTTAATGCAACACTCGGACAAGACTCCATGTTTTTCTTACGTACTCATTTTACGATGAACAGGTGTTGTGAAGGTTTTAAGTGACTATCAGCTGTGTAGGCCTTACTCATGGCTGTCTTTATATAAAAATCTGGATTTATAAGAATTTGGCTACGTAAAACACATCCGTATATCTGTAAAATGTGTAGATATAGTATAACGTAGAGTAGGAAGCCAATGAGATTCATGGACGAACACAGTATGTTGCTTGTTTGCGCAATTGTAGGGTACAAGCAGGATCACTTGTTCCTTATAATTATAAAAATACGCATGATTATTGTACAAACTAAACAAGCTTCGTTCATGCAAATATCTGAAATAATACGTAAGGATACACATCAGTATACTCTGCCGTGTACTTACGCACAACTACGAATTGATTATAAGGGTTAATAACCCTAGTTTAAAAAAAAACATGTTTATCTATCTAAAAAACTATGTTAGAGTTAATGACTTGGGTACTTAGATGGAGGGCGAGTGCAAGGTAAGTGATTGCAAGTATTATCCTTTAAACTATTCAAAATTTTTTAAGCATTTGATATTTCAATTTGTAACGTTGCACCCGGCCAGCTTAACACACGCATACAACTTCCCCGAGTACAACGCTAAAGATACAACTGTGCAGCTCACCTTTGATGAGCTACTGAAACTTCCCCTCCACAGGAGCCACTAAAATGCCCCCAAAAAGCCACTACTCGTGACCTCAGGAGCCACTACCCACTATGCTCTAGGAGGGCCCGAAGTGCGTCTTGCAACCTGAGTTCCTCAGTTTTGCCACCTTGCGCACACTACCACCACTGCCTACATAGAAAAATCGTACTCACCATAGGGCTTACAACTTTCCAAATTCTTAGGACTCCTATTACTGGATGTCGGCTCCAGCCCTGGTCTCAATGTAACCCTTGCAGCTACCGATCACACCCAGACAACCAAGACCCAAAATTTCATTTCCTGGTTAACACGACCTATGAGAAAACAAAGCCAAAATCACAAGCCACATGAATTCTGTGAGTATACATACAAAATTTTCTTTCGTTCATGCTAGCCAAGAAAAAGATCCAAAAACTGCGCAACAAACTCAAATCTGATACTGACTAGGCCATCTACATTTTCCTACTCAATACCTCGGAAAAGTCCCTACCAACAACCCTTGATCAATCGCCCACTGTCGATCAATGACTGCTGATTGGCTGATCATACACCAGCACCCCATTTTATTTATTTATTTAATCGTCCCTTAACCCTTATTAGCATAATCGTTTGACCAGCAAATCGTACCAGCACCTTCACCATTCTGGTCCTCATGTTTCGGACCATTTTACTCTCTTAAGAGTGAACTGTGGATTCGAGGCAGCGTCACGAACCATCTATCCGCCACCACCAACAAGCCACACCTCTCATGCCCGAGTCTCGTTAACGCCACTCATCGAGCGCGAGCGCACGACTTATGACCTGAGAGGCATTTGCCTATCACGCCAAGCATATACACAGTCACGCACACATAAATTTTAGAGATTTACCACAGCTAGGCCTCTGCGGGGTAGACTCTTGAAGCAAAAAAACAAGGAATACATACATGCATAGAGTTCTCACCATCTTTGGTATTATCTTATTAATTATTTAGTATTTACATAAGTACTAAATGTTTGTTGCGATTGTTTTCGCATATTTCAATTTTTAAGCTCGGCACCCAGTTCGAATTTTAAACTTCGTGTCTGATGGTATTGCCTACCGCTTGTTAGGTAGTGAGCACTCACTACAAGTACTAGAGTGGCTTTTAGTGTATAAAAGGTACTCTGGCTGTTTGAAATTATCCACTCGGATCATCCTATCTTAACGACTGCTTAAGCATCGCTCGTTTGGTGAAATTTGAGATACATGGCAGAGGCTAGAGTATTGCATGTTTAATAAATACAACTTTACGAAAACTACAAACTATTGTTTTATCACTCTTTCTCTTATCTACTCTACACACGCTATTAAAAGTACATAAATGATAGTTTAATGGGTGTATTTCAGTATTTATTATGCTAGAAAAAAAATTACGTTAATTCACGTAAATTAACGAACCTAATGAATAAACAAAGCCATTATGTTATTATGATGTTGCTTAATGCGATCAACCTACATCCCGTAAAAAATAAAAATAAAATTCAAAAAATACATTTCAATTTGGATGATTTAAAGAGTAGGTACAGAGTTTTACTCTATGATACATACAGATATCCAGTCCATAACTGACTGGAATGATAACTATATGTACGTACGTACGTAAGTGTGTGGATAGTATAAGTATTGTTTGTTCATGTTTATACATTTATATTTCATTCCTGGAGACTGAGTGATCGTTAAAAAAATGCATCTATTTTTCTCAAATTTCAGAAAACGGAAGTATAGAGACATTCGACAAAGTCAAAATGTATTACTTGACAAAGTTCAAGGCAAAGTTGAAATTCTTTGGTCCCATTCAGATGCATAATTGGACCAAAAACTTTTATAGATGTTAAAATAATTACTTAAACATTCCTTCAATAGTAGATTTTCGCCTTATCCAGTAATTCTGTACTCTTGTTAAATAAAATTGTGTGTTATTAAATTCACATTGTTTAAAGCAGTTTTTAAACAGTAAAGTAAGGTTTTTTAGCTTGTAATTTGATAATTCAATCCCCTCAATCAAGAGCATTTTTTCGGGCCGCTCGCTTGCCCACCATTTTCGTTGCTGTCAACGCCGCTGCCTGCTCCTCATGTTGGGAGCCACCTTCAAGTTGCTGTTGTCTTCCCTGCTATGAGATGATGGGCTTGCTACTTACTGCTGTACCGTTAGTAGACATTGCATTAAACCTCTGAGGAGTTTATTGTCTCGTTTAGGTGCAATTTCCAACGACGTGGTACCTGCTACTGCTAGCCATCTTCGCTTTACTGTTTTTGCTGTTCGTGTTGGGAACCACCTTCTAGTTGCTATTAACCTCGGTCACTGCGGTTTGGTCGCCCGATGCTGTTTTTGCTGTGCATGTGCATAAATACTTTTCCAGGTACACTTATTGATTTGATATTAATCTGCGACTTGTTGATGATGGCATAAACTGTTAATTAATATGCGTTCAATTGCGATTTTTCTTTATTGATGGCTATCCGTACGGACTGCTGCCCACCAACGTCGGAACTATGTACAACATCATGAACCTTAGTCTAAGCGTAGTTGTGTAGTGTTGCTGTGCGTATGCTCGAGTCTGTGTTGCTGTATGTGAGCTGTCCACGTCATCACCGATACCCAATTGTACGCGCGCAAAATCTTATGTAACTACCTATAGGTATAAATGCATATCTACATTAGCAGCTCAGCGCTGGCTGCCCGCGAATGTAGCCTCAGTCCGGTACGTTGGCTCATACTAGTAGGTTTCAATTTTTACTGCACTACTAGACCACTAATATATACCACAACTCTCTTTATTTGTAGACATGTTTGATTGCGCACGAGTGTTTCTTATTGTTAGCACGACTCAATCACGCACTCATTTAAGTTCAATTCCACTCTTTTACTGTAATTCAGTGATATTTACGAGTATTCAAATATAAATTTTTCTATTGTCTTAGTTAAAGTGTGATGTGCTGCGTATCATTTTGTATGCCCCAAAATTTCCGTCTCCTTCTCCCAGTCCTCGATCTGGTACTCGTAAATTCATTTCTCTCCGTTTTTAAATTCTACAGTCCACTTGCTATGATATTGAACACAAGGAATGAAAAGCAAATAATGTACAGTTAACGATTAATTGTCAAGTTATTTATAGGTCAATGAATAACGTTACTCTTTTATTTATTTTTACAACGAGTATAATTATTATCATTATACAAGACAATCTTCAACCAAATAGAGATAGAAACTTTTTATAGCCTAGATTTCCCAGCTCAAAAAGTAGTCAATAAATGTGACAGTAACTCTTAAACGAGTCTTCCTCGAAGTAAAATTATCGTTAACTATTGACAAAAATATTTTTCTCTTGTAATTGTTTTGGAACTAAACGAGTATATTTATTAGGATAATTATTTACACATGGATATTTTGTCTTATTCTTTGCTTATGCCAAACGATATTGAACTAAATAAAAGCAACCTTTAAATAAAAACTACTGTATTTCTGAAACTTAACTCAAACATACTTTAAATAAAACTTTTTACAATTTTCTAATGTTTCACTGATAACTCAATCGGTAACAAAAAAATAATTGAGAAGATTTTTCACTTATTAACAATTTCTCATAACAAAAAAAATTTAATGTCAAATTCAATATAATCGAGAGACAGTTTTACTGAAATACTTAAGTCATAACACCCATCGTTAAAGAGTTTTGATTCTAATAATAAATTGAGCGACCCTATAAACTTTAAATAGCGACTGCATTGCTGCAAGAGTTGAAGAAAGTATTTTAAAGTGCTTGTGAGAAGTTCTTGGAAGATCGAAAGCGCTGACACTAGGCTATGATGTCTGAAGAGGGTTATTTTAGAGATAATATAGGTTTGAATAAATGAATCAATACTTTTCTTAAAAAAAGAAATACTTACCCTATTTTTTTATCACACCTCGTAAAACAAGGAAATAATAGGTTAAATAAATGTTGAACACATTAGTTTGTTTTAAAACGTAAGAAAATTATTAAAGTTTTGCTAGACAGAAATTTATTATTCTGATCGTTGTCAAAGCAGCCCCTTATTTATATCTCAACTTAAGGATAATAGGATAATACTAATCAGAGCTAACAGTGTAGTAAGCCAGCAGCCCCTAAAAGCATCAGTAAATTTTTTTCCATAGATATCTCCACTTTAATAAGACTGTTTAATAGTGTATTAGAATTCCGTAAACCTAATTAAAATTATAAATGTATCAATAAAAAACCTCAGAACTCGGAAATTTTTGTGTCACTTATCCGCCTTACAAATTTGTCATTACTTTATACATGTTATATGATACCTTAGTACACGTTGTCACAGTAAGCAGTACTAGTCCATTAATTTTTAGTTGACAGAATTTAACTTTCGTTACATTTACTTTGAGAGAATTTTCGATATTGTTTGCTCGTAATTCTGTACAGTTTTTGGCCATTGTTATCATTTTTTAGTTTATGTGTCATTGTGTGACTTGTACGTATGCATGTACATGTTTATTGCCGTTTATTGTTACAGTTGGCATAAAGAGGGTGGTCAATATACAATTGAAACGTTGGTCACTTTGAATTAAGAATAAAACTTTTCGACAGCATGCCATAAAATTTTGTTACTGTATTCAAATGCATTTTTACTGTCGTTAGAATTAATACTTAAATATTTCATTAACTTGTTAAATGTTTTTATCTCTTATTGATTGACGTATTGGGGTGTATAAAGCAAGGTTCATCGTTAACATTTTTACGGTCCTCTTGGAATAACTCGGACCACTTATAAACACTTTATTTACTCAGAATCAACTTACCATACGCCATATGCAACATCTTAAAAACACATTTTAGGAGCAACATCTTCGTACCTCTGACATTAGAACAATGTATTCTGTAAAGCCTAAACTATGAGAGGGTCTATGCCAAAAATAAATTTACAAGTTGTTTAAGGTTGGCAGCATCATCACCACCATGAAGAAAACAGACGAAGTTGTGCTCTAGGCATTTAAGCACCGTTAACCACCGTTAAGCACTAATACAATAGGTGTACCAAAAATCTTAAATGCCAATTTATTATATTTATCAAATCAACTGGTTAATGGTGTGTACATGCGTAGAAAATAGGCAGTGACACCACCAATCTATGAATAACTTGGAATTTCAATTTTTGAATAGACCCAGCATATAATCGTGACAAGTGTACCGATGCACCAAGAATTTAGAAAATTTAATTAAGTATACAAAGAGCGGAGAATTCAAAAAATTACTTTTTTTTCACCACCAAATACTGCAACGAAACGGATCATTTGCAATGACATAAAAATACTTTTAATGCATTATTTAAAAAGCTCTAAAAAATTTAAGTATTTTGTTCAAGTACACCACGCAAAGAAAAATTATCTTTTCATAAGACAAATGTCTTTTTATCGATCTCACTTATTTTTTTAGTCGTTATTTTATAAAAAAGACTTTAACTATTTGTGGTAAGCAACATAAAACTTTACAGATTAGTTTTCAGTTTCATTTTTTTTTCTTTTT
This sequence comes from Copidosoma floridanum, assembly GCF_000648655.2. The sequence goes on from NW_019379704.1 coordinate 346,609, forward strand.
ATTTGATGCATAAATGAAATTTCTTAGTGAAACTTATTAACTAATTTGCACTAAATGTAAATATAAATTTATTAAAAAGCTGTTAGTTAATTTGCCATATTTTTGATGATTATTAGCAAAAAACGAAGTTAATAATACTTACCCATAAAATTAAGATAACCTTCACCTCCCAGTGAGTGCGTTATAAGAGTTAACATATTATGTAAAGCAATGCCTCTGTCAATTACTGGATTCGATGGACTAAACGTACTCATAAAAGTGTACATATCCTTGTCCATTAACCAGAATGCTATTGTCTTATCACCAACAAGAGCTTGATCATGAGATTCTGAATATGCAACAGTTTTTTCCATCCACCTTCGATTACATAGTGTCCAAACAATCTCTCCTATATTCCAATCCTCATCCCTCACTTCTTTAAGAAGCTTAATCCACTTATCTGGTATAGCCATACCTAAGCGATAATCAAATCCAAGACCTCCCTCATTAATGGGTCTATATTATAAAGAAATTATGTTATTTAAAAAATTTTATTTAAAAAAGACTATATTAAAAAGTCATTATGCTTAAATGAAAAACAAGATGGTTAGGCATGTTCAGCTAACACTATGTTATCACTGAAAAGTAGTGTAGCTTAGAATATTCTACCTTATAAAGTTATAAAGAGAAAAATAATTGTTCGTTTTTTTTATTTTGATCAACTAGTATGGCCACACTCATTTACAGCCAAACAAGTACTACTATCTTCGCTGTATCTTGCGTTTAGCTATAGCAGACAAGAGGAGAGGCGGTACAGTCAATACGTACCCTACCCGATCCAAGGTCCCTGCACCTATACCTATTCCTACTACGGGCGACTCGGCCAACACTCGACTGTGCACAAAAGTTGGTATGGGTGTGTACCAACACATGCAGGTAGCTGGGATACCGAGGCAGCACGAATCGGCGGGCCAGCAGGAGAGCCACTCTCGCTCTTGTCTCCTGGCCGTCGGGACGTCGGGACATATGGTTCAGAGGCAACGTTAGTTTACGTACATTGTATCGGTCGTGTATGTGAGAATATAGTAACTTTGTACTGCTCCAGACGACAACAGGAGATGTAGCAACAGCTACCTGTTAACGATCTGGGCTACTGCAACTATCCTCACACGCACGCTGTCAAGAATTGTGCTGTCCAAGTGCCGACGCCTGCCGATCGGACGCCGTTACCCGCACCTAGTACACCCATTAAAATCTGACTTCTGCAACCACACGGTAGGTCTACTCCTGTGTATCCTATCTCTATCGTGAAAAGCATTGTACCGAGCAGCAGCTGCCGAACCTGCACCAGCAGGGCTAAGTCTACATTGATTAGGCCAGGTCAGATAGTTAGGCAGTATAGTTCGTGGTATAGTCACTACAGTGGATGGATTAAAATGAAAACAGTACTTGTATGTGAAAATATAGGTGTCTTCCATTGATGTGTGCTTGAGTGCCAAATATCTGTCCCATCCCTTCAGTCCTGCAAAAAATAATAACACGCCGTGTCTTGCTGCTAACTGCAAAGCGAGCAAGGCGCGACACGTTACATGGCGCTCGACTAGTTGTATAGGCAATCGTTCGGCACGGTGCTCTTTAGCGGCCATTTTGTGTGCACGCCGTGTGCTACGGCAGGTAGGTTCGCTTACGCGTACTGCCTGGCCACTTTGTTTACACTTTTATATACATATATATGTGAATTGGTTGCCTGGAATGGTATTTGTGCTTGTGGTACGCGCTGTTTAAAATAACATATTTTTGCATTAAACATCATTTAGTAATTAATTTATGTATTCATTAAATTTTAACAATTTTCTCGTTTATACTTCCTGCTGTTTTGCCGTTGCATGTGTGTACTAGAGTAGAGGTGGGTGTTGCGAGGGTAAATGGAAGTCTCTCTGTATTTTTCGAACGCGACCTTATACAGAAACGACTAGGCATCGCATAGTGTATATGATTTGAAAATGCGAGTATAAAGGGAAGTGATAAAGTCAGATACTCTTATGTAAAAAACGACGTACGGGTATATGGATATTTTGAAGATTAGTTTCGAGAATTCGAAGAATCTCTACATTAGCTTACTGATTATTTTGAACTATTGGTCACGATACACTATCTCTTCCGTAGCATACATACAACACATATATTACTTTACTGCGTACACTTTATCATACAATATTTCTTATTTCTGTAACCTCTAATATTACGTATACATAAATATGACGGTCTCACTGGAAGACTTGGAATTTTCCTTTAGTGGGAGTGCGACGGGGGGGGCGAACTTCAAGCGCTAAGTCACGAAATAATAACAAGAGTGATCGCTTATACAATTATACAATACACGAATGGAAAAATATTCCAATATTTGATATTTTTGGGATTAAGAAGTAATGGGACCATGCCGGAAGTAAGGGATTGATTGCAACGTTTCTTAAATAGAAAATATATTGGACCGATAGCTAGTGCATGGAATAAAGAAGTTGATGAGGTAACGCAATCAGAAAAAAATAATTCAGCTATGGAACTTTCAGATGTAGAATATAGGCTAGAATGCCACGATACTCAATTCATACACAACAAATCGTCAGAATCGATCGCCAGCATTGTAGGAGTAAATCGTGTGACCACCTTTTCACCTGCACCTTAATAATTTCGTGAGGTTGTGAGCAGGTAAGTGCGTTACGATCTTGATAATGTTAGGATGATAAAGAACCGAGGAGGAATGGAATCGGTAGTGCGCGATACACAGATGCTAATACACGTGTACCAGACTTCGTAAGCGTACAGGAGGACGTATGACTGGCCATCATAATAGATAGTACGAGATCCTCCTAATAGACCATTCAAGATATTAGCGGCAGGTCCTGCACACAACTCGGGGGCAAACTTGGCACTTACACCAGGGGCAAGTAGGGCTACCGGAGAAGACGTCAGGATTGGGCACAGAGGACAAGAAGCAGGTTTGGTGATGGGTCATAGGGCAAATCTGGCACTCAATGACAATAGCAGCCACTTAAATTTTGGAGCTGAAAATAGGATACGTGCTGACGCAAACGGATGTCGAGTAACATGGTCAGACCAAAAGCCTATCAATTATCGCCAAGAAGTCACGGCAGCTTATGTACACCGTCATCACACACAATCGGGGTATTCGCTCCGTGAATGACACGCAGCGCCGCTCTCGGTGTCAGAATCACGCAATACCGTACCCTCGTATGATTAAATCGTAACACTGTCGCTTATAGGAGAAAGTATTATTTATTGAATAAGACGTACATACTGCTATCGCGTAAACATCAGCACCCTAAAAAATGGATATGATTATCCAAACAGGCTTTAAAAGTATAAGTTGCAACATAGTTTTTAATAATGAAACGCTGAAAAAAAATAAAAAATTAGTAGAGAGTGGGCACGTTGCCTACGTACAGGAATATGTAAATAAAGGAGTCGGTCATCTGATCAACTGCTATGTTGGGAGACAAACTCTGTCAGCTTAAATCCATACAAAGTAGAATTATCTGTAAGTACATTATTGCCTATGCTTGACAAATGTAGGTTATGGTAACATATACATAAATGTGTGCTACAAACTGCCGTCAGGACTGTCAAATTTTCACGATAATTTTACTTATAATCAATAATAATAATAAAGAAAATTCCGTAGGTTAGGTACGAACTTTTGTCTCGTAACTGCCCTAATCCACAGCTCCTTCTGTTTTGTTTCATGGGGTCTACTTGGGAATTTAAACAGCACCACCCCCTGCTTTTCTTTCTTGTTGCAATTAACAACGCAACACTGTCTCGTACGCATTTCGTTACTTTGTGAACGTAAACACTGATTCAGATTATACAGCTATAGCGGCAGCCTACGTCGACTGCTTGGAGTAGTTGGAGTTCTTGCTCTCACGTATACAACACTACAGATAAGTATGTGTGTTGTGTACTATATGACAGATGATATTTAATAACCCATTATTTAAAATTTCGGGCGATTTGAAGTGCCTAGCAAAATTATTTTTCCGTATTATAGACCCGGTTTGGCTAAACATTTTTTTTCCGCCTTCGATTTCTCAACTAATTACTTTAAATGAAATAAAATCTTTTCTCATATAAGACAACGCTTACTGTAAGATTCATGGGGGTACGGGTTCGCCAACTTTGCTCACCTACAGCGCTGCAGTCGTTTTTTTTATCCCCTCCAACCTGATGCACGGAGCGAATAGTGGTACAATTCGTCACGCAGATGGCAAGGTTGAGCATAATACCACGTTAACATCCCAAACGCTCAACATACCCCATTATACATCGAATAGACCCCAAGCGCACTCTACTGTTCATTCATACAATCCTGGTACAACACTGCGACAGACTTACGGTATAACCTACTTACAAACGCTAAACGTACCCCAGCACTCGCCAATATATCCTGCGAGTATACAGTTACCGACAACCAATTACATCAGCCAACCGAGGATGGATATATACAGTCATAACTCCCGGAACGTCCCTGCGTACGGACAACAGTTCAACCCAGAATCTCAAGGTAATTACCAATTAGTTCCGAGTACTGATTTCCGGCAAAAGGGAGAAGGCGATTTCCATACGAACGCTATGATAAATGATTACTAGAGGAAAAGGAGTAAAGGCCTTATGGGGGATATTAAGTTTTAATTTTTTTTGTAGTAGAAAAGGTGTTTAACACAAAAAGTTTCCAGAGTACATACTTTAAATTTTGTAAGAGTTAGGTTCTTATTTTTTTTACATGATGAAATCGTTTATTAAGGCCAAAAACATATTTTCAAAGGTATGAAGTACAGTTTAACCTACCATCAAGCTGCTTGTTTACCTCTGAGCAGGCGCAACAGTGACAGCAGCAGCAGCAGAAACGAGTAGCTCAATGTAAGGTTCACTGTACTTCGTACCGTCAAAAAGCTGTTTACGGCATAAATAAACGATTTCATCGTATGAAAAATATAACAACCTAACTCTCATGATGTTAAAAATATAAAATACAATAAATTTTTCTCCTCCTTGTTCTTCGCTTTTTGATGCTTCCGTAGGTGGCACTCCATTGCTTGATGCGGGCCAACAAAAACTAGCACCCGTCGTGTATAGAAGTGAGCGGCGGTTAAAACATTCTTTTTAGATACATGCATCACACACTCTCCCTCAACTATCATAGGGACACTTACAGATTGTCCTGGGTTGCGTGTGGCGGGTCCTTTTCCGGGCTTGCGTTGGAGGCCCGGCGACAGGTGAAGCCGGATGATGAGGCCCGGGTAAGTCTGGGTAACCACATCTGATATGGCTGTACGCCTCATAAACAAAAAAGACGTGGTGGGCCGACTAATCTAGGCTTACTACCACTGAGGAGGCTATATGGCGGCACCTAAGTGCCTTAGGCCAGCCCGTTTTGTTGGGTTGTGTGTGCGGTCTCGGGACTGTACACCTGCCACTCGTCTTGCTGGAATGACCGTTGTGTACCAACAAATACATACATTACACACGAACACCCTTCTTACACTTGTTACTCAACGCCAGGGCAGTCTCCGTGGATGGGACTGAGGGAGAGTGGCGACTCCTAGCCGGCCCGAGCAAGTAGCGGTTTTCTCTGGTAACAGAGAGAGCTGCTGCCCTGGTTTTAACACTTTCCGAATACTTATTTCTAGAAAAACCGGTAGTGCTGGCCTTCGCGGGTCAGTACGATATTAAAAAAGATGCCAATATGAAAAACGTCGATGCAAAACAAGTACCCCAGGCGGTAACCTCTCTGAGGGAATTCGCCGGCAGTTCCAATCAGGTAAAAGCCCGGGTGACTGACGCAGGCCCCACGGATTCTGGGGGGGGGGGGCACAAAGACTTGTCTCAAGGCCAACAGGGACTGCTAAATGTTCTATGGCCTTTCCTTACAGACAAAGGACGAAGAGAAAGCCTGTCGAGTATAGGCACTAACGACACCGGGGTTAGCAACGTGTCGGTATTTAGCCACCAGACCCTGAAAGAGCTTGCCTTTTTAGAAGAAAGTGTCACTAGGCTTGGAGTAAAGCGACAGCAAGTTGCTGATGAAGTCCAATCAGCAACGAATGACATTACATAGACGTTTTTACTGAATAATGATAAGTACGGCAACACAGCGAACACTGTTAAAAATGGGCTCAACGCGGCGCTTAAGCATCTTCAAGAGGCAGAGGTGCTTATAAAAGGCTGTCTTACTGAAGAAGATTTGCATACCAACGCTTGGAAGTCGTCATTTAAATCCCTGCAGTGGAGGGAAAAAAGGCAAGATAATTTCCGACGGCATGTACAGAAGCGAACCCTGAACACTGCCTTAATGGAAATAGAACGAAGTAAGAGAAACAGGAGCCCATCGAATAGCCCTGAGAAGCGCCAGCAGGCTATGGCTTCAAAGAAAAAGAAAACAGGCAGTGGCAAACAAGAAGAAATTCCACTGAATGACAAAACAAGCCGGAAGAAAAGAGTTGACGCCACAACAACAGTAGTAGTGAAGATGGCTGAAGGACAGACCTTTGCAACGGTGCTGAAGACTATGAAGGCGAACTTTGACCCCGATAAGGCTAAAGTGGCAGTCCAAAGTGTTGTCACTACAAAAAAAGGAGACAAACTTATTAAAGCCAAAGGTGTAGAGAATGCTACTGCATTCTCACAGCAAATTGAAAAGTTGGTAGCCGGACAGGGTACTGTCAAAATGAGCGACAGAAAAGTGACATTAGAGGTCCGAGACCTGGATGCAATTGTAGAGGAAGATGAGGTCAAAGAGGCCTTTGCTAGGACTTTTGCATATCAGAGCCAGGAGCCAGAAGTTGCTCTCTTAAAGCCAAATGCCAGAGGACAGAGGCTGGCTTTAATAAAGGTGGACGAAGCATCTGCCAGACAAGTAGAAAAGGAAGGCAGGTTACGAGTTGGCTCTGTAAGCTACCGAATTCGAAAAAGAATTGAAGTAACGAGATGTTACAAATGCCTGGGATATGGAGACGTCTCAGGCAACTGTAAGAACGAAAACAGATCCAAGCTTTGCTTCCGTTGTGGAAGCTCAAACCACCGGAAAAAAGAGTATCTAGGCTTAGCATGGTGCTTCCTTTGTCTAACAACGGACAACAAGCACGAAGCAGGCAGAGGGAGCTGCCCTTCATTTAAAAAAGTGCTAGAAGAGGCTAGGGGTAAGGCCCAACAGGATCAAAATAAGGCAAAAAGGCCTTGAGTTGAAAGACAGGCTTATGTGAACCCACGCTGCGCTGGGTACTCTTTACCTATCAGTAAGGGAAAGCATTAAGCTTATAGTGGTGCTGGCTAAGTAGGCGGCCTACTGTGAAGCGCTAGACAAGGTGCTGGTCCTCAGGGACCCCAATTCCTTTTTAGGACTCGAGAGCATCAGCACCTCTAGCAAATGGTGGCGAGTTTGCTCGTTAATGCTGTGAGACGCGATGGTCTCCCTTGTGGCTCCACCCTGAAGTAATGCTAACGCGGTTCCGGGGTGGATCAAAAGCCACGTGGCATGGGGGAGGTTTTAGCGGGTATGGGTGGTCTAATAAAAAAAATCCACCGAGTCCCCTACTACCGCTGTCCCTGCGGTGTGCCTTAATGCATTTCCCCTCCCTCCACAAAAAAAAAAAAAAACTACTACTACTACTACTACTACTACTACTACTACTACTACTACTACTACTACTACTTCTACTACTACTACTACTGCTACGAGGGCTGACTTATCTAGGCTTTCTACCACTGATTAGGCTACATGGTGGCACTTTTACTTATTTGTATACGCCAACTTGTTTTGTCGGCTTGTCTGCGACGGTCGTGGGATTGTATGCCTGCCGCTTTTCTTGCTGAGACTGCTGTAATGTACCTTCATATACTTACACTATACACTATCACTCCTTTTACACTTCTTACACAACGCCAGGGCATTCTTCGTAGGTGAAACTGAGGGAGAGTGGCGTCTTCCTGCTGGTTCGACCAAGTAGCATTCTTTTTTGGAAACAGAGAGGGCTGCTGCCTTGGTTTTAACCCTTTTTCAAATCTTAAAAAAAAAAAAACTTGGTTGTGCTGGCCCTTGCGGGTCAGTACGTTACTAAAAAGATTCCAAAAATGAAAAACGTCGATGTTTAATTGTAACTCAGGCGGTTACCTCGCAGAGGGAATACACTGGCAGTTCCGATCTGGTAGTAGCTTGGGTGACTGCCGCAGTCCCCGCGGATTCTGGGTTAGGGCGGGGGGGAGGGCACAAAGATAATTTTTCTGGCCAACAGGGACTGTTAGATGTCCGATGGATTTGAGGTGGAAGGCAAAGAGTTTAGAATAAAAATAAAAATTTTTTTTTAATTGAAAAACACAACTGTATACTACAACTTTTACAAATTGTACAAGTTATAATAATTATTACATAAAAAGATAAAATAAATGCTTTTTACATAATTATGAAAAAAAAAAAAAATTCCAGCAGAGTGCTTGAGATACTTTTACCATAAATATTGTTATCCATCGTTTTCATTTATTATTCATTTTGTTTTAAATTTATATAAATACTGTAATATATTGATGGGTACACGTTGACATGTGATCCTAAGTTAAGTTCAAAATTACTCAATCTGTATTCTAAAGGTAAGAAAATTATACGTCAAAAATAGCTGTAATGGTTAATAATTATTCAAATACTCTTAAAACTCTTAATTAACTCTTTCATGAACTTTATCGTCACGCCGTTGTTACGCATTTTTTTTTTCAAATTTATTCTCCAATGTTTACAAATTTTATTGTGCTCCAGTTTCGTACATGTAAACAACGCCACAAATGTGTTGCTCTTGTAAATTTTTGGTTATAGACAAAACAACATATAATTTTATCGTACATATACTTTCTTATGAGGCGTACGCAATAATTTTTTTTATAACTGTATTGCACAATAAAATTTTAAAAACATTTAAAGAAGTCTTAATTCTATTAAAACATAAATCAAGTAACTTATAAAGGTGTTTATAAATCAGATTTAATAGTACACGGTTATGATGAACTCAATTATATAAGTTCACTATAGAAGGTTAAAATAATAATTCAGGAAAAATTAGGAAGAAAGTTCTTATTTTATAAATCACTCTAAATACTGGAGATACTTCTTGACTGCCGTTTATTAAAATCATTTCTTTTAATTTTAGCTTTTGCTATGACCATCAATAAATCTCAAGGTCAAAGTTTTCATAATGTTGGTTCATACTTGAAAAAACCTTTGTTTACCCATCGTCAATCTTATGTAGCATTATGGAGATGCAAAAATAAAGATGGGATATTTATTCAAATAGAAAACAATGCTTGGAAAAAGATTTTTTATTAAACTGTACTTTTATACTTAAACTTTTGTTGAATCAATTAAATTTCCTATCATATGGATATTTAAATAATTTTCTCATGACTATGAAGATAGGATACAAATAAAGTACGGTGGGGATAAGAAAATTAATACTTAATAACTGTACTTATCTTTCACATTATTTTAATAACTAAATCAAGGGTATTTGAAGAACATTTTTTTTCATTTTGTAGGGCTTTATAATATGTTTTGCAAAAGTGAGTCATATGTAGAGCTTAATTTTTACGGTTACTATTATTTTATAACCATGAAAAATTTTGATACATAGTTATTAACAAAAAAAAAATTAACGTACAAAAAACTTTATAGTTACTTATATAAATTTTCATCATTGTTTCTTTATTAACAGATACAAGAGATCTAGTACCAAGTACTTTTGTGGGTATTAAGATGTTAGCATCCAGCATATTATTTTATTAATTATTGTTTATTCAAATATTCATTATTTATTAAATTCAATCGTTTTCCATGAATTTGATTTTTAAAATATCGCGCACCACTGCAACTTTAAACATTGCACTTAATAGTACCCCCTACCGCTCGCTAGGTGGCAACTACTAGTTTCTGGCGAACATCGCAAGTAAGAAAGTAGCTTATAGTACATAAGAAGAGCTGTGCCCAAAGCATTGCCTTAGATTATGCAAATATCTGTATGGCATGTATCTCGTTCTTTCAACTTTCGTCGTATGAAGCAGTGGTGGAAATTCGTACACATTCAATAAATATCACTGTACGTTAAGCTCTCCGCTCACTTTTCTTCTACCTCTCTGCTTCTCTCTCCTTCTCTCGTCTTTAGTATGTACCAACTGATGACTAAATGGTAAAAATACGAAACAACTCACAGTAAAATTATCATTTAGATGTCAATAATTTATCGTTAGGATGCAGATTTTCTAAATTTTTGCATTATTGCTAATGCATCTTGGTAACGTTTTCGCATATACGTGTACCTTGCACCACAAATGAATGTTAAAGGTAAAATGAAAATGTATCCTACTTATTATTTTAAAAATTTTTTAATTATTTGATGTTCCACGGATTACATGATCCATTTGACCTTACCGAATTCGAAAAAGAATTGAAGTAACGAGATGTTACAAATGCCTGGGATATGGAGACGTCTCAGGCAACTGTAAGAACGAAAACAGATCCAAGCTTTGCTTCCGTTGTGGAAGCTCAAACCACCGGAAAAAAGAGTATCTAGGCTTAGCATGGTGCTTCCTTTGTCTAACAACGGACAACAAGCACGAAGCAGGCAGAGGGAGCTGCCCTTCATTTAAAAAAGTGCTAGAAGAGGCTAGGGGTAAGGCCCAACAGGATCAAAATAAGGCAAAAAGGCCTTGAGTTGAAAGACAGGCTTATGTGAACCCACGCTGCGCTGGGTACTCTTTACCTATCAGTAAGGGAAAGCATTAAGCTTATAGTGGTGCTGGCTAAGTAGGCGGCCTACTGTGAAGCGCTAGACAAGGTGCTGGTCCTCAGGGACCCCAATTCCTTTTTAGGACTCGAGAGCATCAGCACCTCTAGCAAATGGTGGCGAGTTTGCTCGTTAATGCTGTGAGACGCGATGGTCTCCCTTGTGGCTCCACCCTGAAGTAATGCTAACGCGGTTCCGGGGTGGATCAAAAGCCACGTGGCATGGGGGAGGTTTTAGCGGGTATGGGTGGTCTAATAAAAAAAATCCACCGAGTCCCCTACTACCGCTGTCCCTGCGGTGTGCCTTAATGCATTTCCCCTCCCTCCACAAAAAAAAAAAAAAACTACTACTACTACTACTACTACTACTACTACTAGTACTACTACTACTACTACTACTACTTCTACTACTACTACTACTGCTACGAGGGCTGACTTATCTAGGCTTTCTACCACTGATTAGGCTACATGGTGGCACTTTTACTTATTTGTATACGCCAACTTGTTTTGTCGGCTTGTCTGCGACGGTCGTGGGATTGTATGCCTGCCGCTTTTCTTGCTGAGACTGCTGTAATGTACCTTCATATACTTACACTATACACTATCACTCCTTTTACACTTCTTACACAACGCCAGGGCATTCTTCGTAGGTGAAACTGAGGGAGAGTGGCGTCTTCCTGCTGGTTCGACCAAGTAGCATTCTTTTTTGGAAACAGAGAGGGCTGCTGCCTTGGTTTTAACCCTTTTTCAAATCTTAAAAAAAAAAAAACTTGGTTGTGCTGGCCCTTGCGGGTCAGTACGTTACTAAAAAGATTCCAAAAATGAAAAACGTCGATGTTTAATTGTAACTCAGGCGGTTACCTCGCAGAGGGAATACACTGGCAGTTCCGATCTGGTAGTAGCTTGGGTGACTGCCGCAGTCCCCGCGGATTCTGGGTTAGGGCGGGGGGGAGGGCACAAAGATAATTTTTCTGGCCAACAGGGACTGTTAGATGTCCGATGGATTTGAGGTGGAAGGCAAAGAGTTTAGAATAAAAATAAAAATTTTTTTTTAATTGAAAAACACAACTGTATACTACAACTTTTACAAATTGTACAAGTTATAATAATTATTACATAAAAAGATAAAATAAATGCTTTTTACATAATTATGAAAAAAAAAAAAAATTCCAGCAGAGTGCTTGAGATACTTTTACCATAAATATTGTTATCCATCGTTTTCATTTATTATTCATTTTGTTTTAAATTTATATAAATACTGTAATATATTGATGGGTACACGTTGACATGTGATCCTAAGTTAAGTTCAAAATTACTCAATCTGTATTCTAAAGGTAAGAAAATTATACGTCAAAAATAGCTGTAATGGTTAATAATTATTCAAATACTCTTAAAACTCTTAATTAACTCTTTCATGAACTTTATCGTCACGCCGTTGTTACGCATTTTTTTTTTCAAATTTATTCTCCAATGTTTACAAATTTTATTGTGCTCCAGTTTCGTACATGTAAACAACGCCACAAATGTGTTGCTCTTGTAAATTTTTGGTTATAGACAAAACAACATATAATTTTATCGTACATATACTTTCTTATGAGGCGTACGCAATAATTTTTTTTATAACTGTATTGCACAATAAAATTTTAAAAACATTTAAAGAAGTCTTAATTCTATTAAAACATAAATCAAGTAACTTATAAAGGTGTTTATAAATCAGATTTAATAGTACACGGTTATGATGAACTCAATTATATAAGTTCACTATAGAAGGTTAAAATAATAATTCAGGAAAAATTAGGAAGAAAGTTCTTATTTTATAAATCACTCTAAATACTGGAGATACTTCTTGACTGCCGTTTATTAAAATCATTTCTTTTAATTTTAGCTTTTGCTATGACCATCAATAAATCTCAAGGTCAAAGTTTTCATAATGTTGGTTCATACTTGAAAAAACCTTTGTTTACCCATCGTCAATCTTATGTAGCATTATGGAGATGCAAAAATAAAGATGGGATATTTATTCAAATAGAAAACAATGCTTGGAAAAAGATTTTTTATTAAACTGTACTTTTATACTTAAACTTTTGTTGAATCAATTAAATTTCCTATCATATGGATATTTAAATAATTTTCTCATGACTATGAAGATAGGATACAAATAAAGTACGGTGGGGATAAGAAAATTAATACTTAATAACTGTACTTATCTTTCACATTATTTTAATAACTAAATCAAGGGTATTTGAAGAACATTTTTTTTCATTTTGTAGGGCTTTATAATATGTTTTGCAAAAGTGAGTCATATGTAGAGCTTAATTTTTACGGTTACTATTATTTTATAACCATGAAAAATTTTGATACATAGTTATTAACAAAAAAAAAATTAACGTACAAAAAACTTTATAGTTACTTATATAAATTTTCATCATTGTTTCTTTATTAACAGATACAAGAGATCTAGTACCAAGTACTTTTGTGGGTATTAAGATGTTAGCATCCAGCATATTATTTTATTAATTATTGTTTATTCAAATATTCATTATTTATTAAATTCAATCGTTTTCCATGAATTTGATTTTTAAAATATCGCGCACCACTGCAACTTTAAACATTGCACTTAATAGTACCCCCTACCGCTCGCTAGGTGGCAACTACTAGTTTCTGGCGAACATCGCAAGTAAGAAAGTAGCTTATAGTACATAAGAAGAGCTGTGCCCAAAGCATTGCCTTAGATTATGCAAATATCTGTATGGCATGTATCTCGTTCTTTCAACTTTCGTCGTATGAAGCAGTGGTGGAAATTCGTACACATTCAATAAATATCACTGTACGTTAAGCTCTCCGCTCACTTTTCTTCTACCTCTCTGCTTCTCTCTCCTTCTCTCGTCTTTAGTATGTACCAACTGATGACTAAATGGTAAAAATACGAAACAACTCACAGTAAAATTATCATTTAGATGTCAATAACCCACTCTACCTCACATTTTTCAAGTCTCCCACTAACTCTTAAAAAATGGCAAAATTGTCATTATTAGTTATTTCCTTCTTTATCCCTCTTATACGAATATTATTGGTAAAATGAAAATGTATCCTACTTATTATTTTAAAAATTTTTTAATTATTTGATGTTCCACGGATTACATGATCCATTTGACCTTAGCAATATTTAAACCTATACATTTTTTTATAATTATGAAAAAATGTTATTCTTTTGCTTTATATCATAATATATGCATACGAAAAATTTCTGCGTTAATTTTTCAGCATAAAGTATAGGACTAAAAATCTTACTGCTCTATCGATAGTGAGTTTCATATAAATAATGTTGAATCAACGAGAGATTTTGTGCTTCTATACAATTTTTTTTGCCTATAGCAAGTGCTCCATTGTACATCTCCTGATAAGAAAAGTGAAGGAAAAACCATTAGATCGACATCCTGTGATAATTAATTTAAATATGTGTCACTTGGTGCACTATAATTCAATAATTTAAACATACTTGTAAGTTATAATCTTCGATATTTTCTGATTTTAAAACGATTATAGCTCCACATTCTCCTGTAACAGGTTTATGTTACTGATAAGTTTTATTGTTATGTTTTGAAAAAAAGTGAATTTCATAGTTTTGAAGACGTTCTATCTTAGCAATTTGATTAAGAGGTTGGTATGTTTTTGCATATAAATTTTGTTTTACTGTTTGTGTTATTTAAAAATGTTGCTTAAATGATATTGGGTAAGATTTTAAACGTTTTTCACAGAACTGAAGTCGTCGTCACATATAGTATTTTTATATAGTATTGTGTATAGTATTTTTATTTGTATCTGTTCCGTTTGTGGGCTCTTTTTTTTCCTGACCTACTATTTTTCGATCTCATTTGACTATTTCTGATACAACAAATTTTTTGTTTTTAATTAGAGCTTGTAGTTTTTATATTATTTTGCAATTTTTTTTTTAATTATAACAATTTTTTTCATAGTTGTCTTTATTTTTTTCTTAATTTTAATATTATTATGATTTTATAAATTACAATATCCACTATCGTTATGACCAGAAAAGAGTTAAAGTCACGTTTAATTACTGGCATAATGTAAATTTAAAAAAATCTTTTTAATCTCACGTTTGTTCTAAAAATGATATTTTTAATGGACAATTAACGAATACATTTTGTATCCATGCTCAATGTATCAGGTCTGAGATGGATCCAGTATATAGATCAACACATAGATATTTAAGCAATATTATCTTATCTTTCACAGTAAATATAATGCTTTTTACAGTATATTGTAATACGAAATACTTATATGCAATACACGTTACTTTTTAAAGTATAAAATAATATGGCTCACAATGTAAGACTAAAAATAAAGTTTTTCTTTAAATCACACAATTTTCTTTTTTTTTAAAGAGTATTCAGAAGTTAGCGCGCAAAGAGCGCAGGGGGGCAAAACTCCACTAATATACGTTTATTTATATTGTTGTTTGTGGTAATTGTTTAAGACATAGTACATGTATGTATTATGTTTTACAATACATGACATGTAAGCATATCCTACGTATCCTTTTATATCACATAGTTATTTAGAAGGGGCTGTCCCTATTCCAGAATTCCTTCTATGTAAAATCACCTTAATTCAACTTTGGAGGATCACCCCTCCCCCAATCACACACTTTTGGTATCCCATTCACGACCCCCCCCCCCCCAAAAGAATTCTGTTTCTTTGTATTTTATTTCTTACCCTCCCACTCTACCTCACATTTTTCAAGTCTCCCACTAACTCTTAAAAAATGGCAAAATTGTCATTATTAGTTATTTCCTTCTTTATCCCTCTTATACCTACACATTTTTGGGTCCACAACCCTCAAAAAAGACGAAATTCACTTTACTTATTCCTCCCCCCCCCCCTTCAGGCCCCTCAGCCACTGTGTCAAATAAAAAAAAATTTTATTAACTTCTTTGTACAATTAACTCATTTAGATTTTAGTTAAAAAAAAACAATAATACATTAGTTTCTACTCCTATTACCTTTCCATATTCCATCCTCACACTTTTCACCCATATTATTTGCTGTTTGGTTTTGCTTATAGAAGCGCTTTCTCAGCCTGCATTGATAATGATAGGAGCATGGTTATTATTTTGGTCTGCTTATTTGTATTAGTAAAACGTATCTATAATTTATTTGTGACAACACCAACACTTTTAAAAATGGATTTCACAGCTAGTCCCGTTTTAAAATACTAAAAACAAACTACAAGTAAGACTTTAAAAAAAATTCAACAAAGTGTAGTGAAAACTTTATAAATACTTGTTTATATTAAATTATTGTAGATATTTAATGCACTGTAGAAATAAGAAATAATTTATTAGCAGATACAATTTTCTGAAATTTATTCTTATATACTACGTACAGTAGTGCAGTATTTAGAATATATTTTAACGCAACTTGATCTCCCAACAGAACATCTCCTTTCTCGTATTTATAAGATATGCAATAGTCTTGCAAATATGGTCAGAACCGCACCTTAATATGTAGACTTAATAAATTGGTGACTACTGCTTGCTCAGCTTGGTTACTATTTTGCCTTCTAAATTGGCACATTGATTAATCAACGATAGTGTTATGCTCACTCATCTTATTTTTCTGTATAAACGTTGGTGGTAATTATTTGACTAGTCTAGCGAAGGACTATACTTAAACATCTAGTAATATTTTATTTGGTCCTTCGACGCAAAAGAAGAAAGACACGCTCACACACACATACATGCGCTCTCTCACACACACTTACATCTTTATATGTACAAACGCTCAACTTATCTTCGAATGTGGAATCAACCCACAACACAAATACTAAATGGTAGACTACAAATTAAAACAAAATGCAAGATTCAATCTACATACCACAACTCTGTCACCAAAAAAATCGGAATGGACAAAATATAACCAGACAACTTTTTTTTTGCAACTTACGAAAATTTCTTGAAAAAATAGATACAGCCCAGATGCAAGCCACAAGGAACAATTTTCTGCATTTGTAAAAGCAATTTGAGCAAGCTATACATCCTAACTTGTTAGCAACAATAGCAAAGCATCAAAAAAACAGTTAAATAAAAGGTATAACAAACCAACGGGGTGATCTAGATGATGTCAAGCCAGGAACAAAATCTACAACAATCGCAAACGCAGAGTGATCTTACTAATTGTGGGAATTGTTGTTTGGTACGTTGGACGATAATAACTAAAATAAAAACAGAAAATACTACGGATAATAATGCTAACAATACAAGAGTGATAGATCACAAAGAAGCGAACGATGATTACACAAAAAGTTCCATGGTACTTTCAAAGTAAATTGGACATAAAAAGATTAAAAATGGACTAACAAAATTCCAATTCTATGCAGCAGTAAACGTGTTTAAATATACCACAAAAATACTATTGCTATCTTCTAAAACCAACCAATTTTTAAGAGATCTGAGCTCACTCATCAATGATATTTTATTTGCTAAGAAAGAAAAATCCATCCCAGATGTTTCACTCCAAAACCAGTTTGCACTTTTGCCTCCACTATGAATGCAACTAATCTGGAAGTCATTCTTCTAATTGAGTACGCCAAATATATAGCAGAACTAACCAAGATTTCTACTGTAACCGGTTTTTTCAGACAAACAGTACTCAATCTTCTATATTTTACTTCCATAAATGGACCTCCTCCTAATTAATCGTTATAAAGCCACCCTCTTAATTAAGCTTAATTAATTAAGCTTAATTAAGCAGGAGCTAAGTAATACACCAAATAACGTTTTCTTCATACAGCTGATAAATCTTTGTTTTGTCTTGAACAATGCATCGCACTTGTAAATGACAGTATCAGCAGAAAGAAAAGGATATGAGAAAAACTTAAAAACATCAGAACATGTAAGAAAATAAAGGCTTTCAGAGAGATTAGGAGTCATTTGGTATGTGAAGTAAGGTTAGGTTGCAGAAATTAGGGATCTCGCCAATAGCAAACAAAGATCCGTTAGAAATTAGGTGCACTAGGGAAAACAACTACTTAATCACCATTAACGGGATTGCCACCTAAGTACTCCACACAAGGTGCAACGCACATTTAGGTAGTATAAGACTGCTACCAACGTCAATCATTTACAGTCTCTAAAGGCCATATAACGTCGTTATGAATTATAGGACTAAACACAAATAAAATAATTGAAAATATAACATCCCTCAGAGACACACTAATATTATAAAATACAATTTAAGAGTTACTTTTTAAGACGAGACTACCTAAATAAGAATGCTACGTAAGGTTTCAGAAGAAGAACTAAGCAAAAGCACAACTCTGGAGGACATTATCATGCAAGCACAAGAAATACAGAAGCACAAGAAATAAAAAACAGATTGAAGATAGTGAGAGATAACTTAGGAAAGTACCTAATGGGACTCATTGGCATCACGTAAGGTAAAAAATCACGTTCTAGATATTGGTCATCCCGAGTAAATCTCTTTTATTAATCATAATAAATGTTTTAGAAGAACACAAGAGTCGCATCATGGCAAAATTATGTACATTTTATTTGTCTCATCATTATTTTTTAAATGTATGCCTCGATTATCTTATAAGAGAAAAAAATGTTGGTTTCCATTGCATATAGCTACAGATCATCGTGTTGGCATACGCGCTCAGGTGAGATGCGGTCCCTGACCTTTCCATGGGCCCTAAGTTTGACATGCATGTAGATCACTTGGCTATAATAAGTGCAATTGAGGACATACCAATTTTAAAGAGCAGAGGCACGACCGCTTAAAATCGTGTGGGAGAGGGCGTCATCAGACCATGTCTCCAGGTGACGATCAGCTTGGGAATGCGTGTTCAAAAAAATATAGTGATCGAAGTGGTGAACATAAAGAAAATGTGGGAGCAAGAATTGAGGCAAAACTATTGAAAATGTAACAATAATCAGAACAAGAACATACATAAAGTGGAATTTATTCATATAATGGCCAAAAATATACGTGATACCAACGTACGACAATAAATGACTAGTCAAATTATAACATAAAAATAAAAACATTAAAACGGCAAGCAATATTGTTACTTTAAAAAAAAAAACCAAAAACAAAAAATATTGACATAACTTTATTC
The DNA here is from genome assembly GCF_000648655.2 of Copidosoma floridanum. The sequence continues at coordinate 365,571 of NW_019379704.1, forward strand.
ACAAAATCAGGAGAAAATTTAACAATGGATCAAAATAAAAAATTTGAGCAATAATGACACAAAAAGAAAAAAATAAATAAAATACAATGACAGTAATTATACTGCTAATAGGCAAACAACCAGAAATAAGTTTATGCAATAGTAATACTTGGAAGTTCAAAAAAAAACTATAACAATGCATATAACTTTCGTAACTGTAACACACTAGGGCGTATTCTACCAGGCAGAACGTAAACTAAGTTGAGACACAACACTTACATACATCTACTTACCTCTCCACACCTTAGGCAGGTCTACACTACCTCCGAAACTTCAGCTTTTTACGGATAATGAGCTATCGCTACCTGGATAAAAAAAGAGCTCACACCTGCATCCTCTTTATTTCTAACTCAACCAAAAAAATATATACAGTTACTGGTAGTCAGCATCTATTTTCTAGGCTCCAAACGGGTATAAAAACACCAAGTATACAAAAAATTTTTTAAGAGTCAGATTTCGGTGAATGAATCTAAATATATGGATATTCTGAATTATGCTATCACTTTTAAAATAAAAAAGTTTATTTATGCAGATAGTGTAAGCAAACAAGGTTTTTGGACTGAGAAATCTAGATTAGGCCAACAAAATTTACGTTAAAAAAAACAAACGTTACCACTTCAGGACCAAAAAAAAGGTTAGCAATAGGTACAAAAAAAAGTGAATTTTCCTCGCATTTCCGTGCTATACCAGCGCCGCCACTAGTACTTTGCGAAAAAATACTATTTTCCCATACATTTTTAAGATACTTATGGAAAAGTTAGGGATACAAAATCAATCAAGTCTATTTGGCATCTGGAGTTAAAATGGTATGAAATTATTGGTTTTACCACAATTCCCTTCTTGATTCCCTTTTTCTTCTGTTGACATGGTTCACACAAATTCAAAAATAATTAGATTTGATTACGTGTTATGTTCTTATACTTTTTACTTATTTCATAGATCATTCGATCTCGTCCACCGTGTCCGATTGACGAACGACTATCATACAGTACGTCAAATAAATCTTCCATGGCACAATAATACTTAATATCAGCATTTGCTTCACTAATTGGCAAAATTAACTTTTCGCGTCCTTCAACGTTTAGCACATCGTAGTGTTGCAGCAACCAATAATGTCATGAAGATTTACCAGTCTCTTTGCACTTTTCTTCTTGATTTTCTTTTATTAGATCTAAGATTTTCACATTACTTAGTATAACCGAATCCGATTTGCTCTCTACTGATTTCAGTTTATTCTCAAAACGCTGCCTCATGATTTCTTTCGCTTCCTGAGCCATTTCTAAGCCAGTCCTCAAACTAAGACCGTGTACGTCAAAAGTAAACAGCAAACTGAGAAGTAATTCGCTAATCAACGAGTATTTGTTGATAATTTCATACTTTGCCGGGTATCTCTTAGGCATTCTATAGAATGCCTAGGCAAAGTGTGAAATATAGACTTATTCTATATTCTATAGAATGCCTGATTATACACTTTGCCGGTAACATTTATATATATATATTTTTTTTTATATTATAGTTCTCTACGTCCAGCTCCTTTAATAAGGGCACTACTATAGGCACTTAGCACTTGGGAAAGAGACCAGAAAAAGAATGGGAGGCCTCCCATTACAGGAGGGGGGTAAGGGGAAATTAGGCAATTTTTGCTCCGAGAAGGTCACCTAAGCCCTCCCCGAGGAGCATTGCGTGGTGGAAATCACAGAGGTACTTGCCCGAAAAGTTGCACTGGCCGGGAATCAAACCACGGTTTTTCGCCTGCCAATCCACGACCCAGCCGACTGAGCCACCGCACGCTCTGTGTATATCATCCTATATTACGTAAAAATTTTAAGAGGACCGTGAATCCCTCCTCTTCGGCTTCCCTCGCTCATATTTGGCCCTCCTATAGCCCCCTCAGAATAAGGAAAAATTCTTCACTCCCTTTATCCACGACTTAGTCACCACTTAAAACAAGGAAAAATTATTATTATTTTAATGTGAAACTAACCCAAAAAAATTTTTTAAACCCCTCCCCTTAGCAGCCCTCACCACCACTCAATTTGTTTATACGCTTACTCGCCCTCTCATTCTTGGTCCATGATTTTCTTAGACCTCCACGCCCCCCCTCCCCTTAAAACAAGGAAAAGTTGTTTTTATTTAAATGTAAAGTAGCCCAATAAAATTTTTTATTACCCCCCCCCCTACTCAGCCACCTCGACGACTCTTAATTTGTTTTTGCGCCGTTCTTATGCATGCTTGCCCTCCCCTCACGCACTTGTCATACTTTTCTTGGTCTCCCTCAAACCCTTTTGCCGCTCCTCAATTCGTTCTTACGTCTGCTCGCCCCTTTATTATCATCCTATGGCTTTTTTGCCCCCTCCCCTTATTTTTTTCTCACAAGGAGTCAAAATTTTTTTTATTTCCATGAAAGATTTATTAAATACAGTATTGTTCAATGGTTGCTCGGAATAAAAATCCAATTGAATACATTTTTATGTATTTTTTCTACACCCTTTATGAGGCAATTAGACGGAGGCTTTAATTTTTGTTGTTGTTATTATGTACATGTGTAAACGATATGATATATGTAAGTTTAGTCACAAAATTTTATATGTGGGTGAAATTTTAACAACAGTGGAGATCATCACCAATCAGTCTTTTTATAGAACCATGAAAATATGTGCTATATGAAAAATGACAAATGTAATTTAATGTATGAATCGAAAGTACTCCATGAAAAAATTCTGCAACATGATTAGATAGCAAATTATGAGCATTTTGCTTGAAAAATATAATGAAACTATTTAAAAAGTGTTTTAAAAAGTTGAACGCTTTTTAAAAAAATTTTACGCTATGTTCTGAGTTTCTTCATTTTTCTATGTATATAATAATAATTATAATAATATATTAATAAAAAATGAGAATAAACATGAATAGGACGAATTTTTGCGGTTACGTAAAAAGCCAATGAGCCCTATGAACCACGGAGGGAGAGAGTTGCAGAGAATTGAAACAAACAATGGCAAAGTCAATTGATCTATCATTAAAACATTTTGTCCACACAACATTTTTTTATTTTCATTTTTATTTTGCACAAAAATATCATCGTTAGTTTTGCATTTTTATAAGGTAAGATATAATTGACCATGTGATAACAATGGTTTCTTAAAATATAGCCATACCACATCAAAAGTTTTATCTTGTAATTTATTTATAGTCATTGAAAAAGCTACAACTACGAAAAATTGCTTTCTGTATAGAATAAATGGTAGCAAAGGTGTATTTCTAGCATTTAAAGTGATTGTTGTATAAAAACTGTTTGCCTAATTTTTTTACCAAATATTATTTCTGCCTCAATGTTAAGCCTTAAATTTTAATAACTTAATCATTTTTACCTTTGTGCCATTACTTAATTACGTCCAATGTACTCAATTTTTTAATTACTTTAACAACTGCTCTAATTTTTATATTTAATAAGTAAGGCGGTAGATCTTTATCAATATTATTTAGTACTTCAATCAAAGAATTAGTATAGCTATTATGGTTGGATTGATCAACTCTCTTAAATTTCGCTTTATTAATACTGTAATATGTCTTTATTTCCCCTTTTTATATTATTTAAAACACTATTATTTATAGAATACTAATAAATTCTTACCCCTTCATTCTCTTCTCACGCTTTTCTTAGCCCCTCCCTCAGAACCTCTTCACCACCCCTCAATTTTTTCTTATGCCAGCTCGCCACGCCCCTCCCCCCATTCTCTTTCAACGCTTTTTTTAAACAATTTAAACATTTTTTTTTTTTACAAAAAGCAATTTCTTCTAAGTTATCTGTTTCTGTACACAATCAATATTTTTTGGTGTAGGCCAATTGAAAGATTCACGAAATTTGTCTTTCACTGCAAAAATTTGAGTTATGTGTAAAAGAGTAGAATTTTTTTGATCAAAAATAAAATCTTCTCTAAAATGGGTTTGTACTTATTTAAAATATTTTTACCAAAAATATTTACTGAAAATAAGAACCAGGCAAAAAATTATCTCAATTGATAAGTCAACATGTTGGTTGTAGCTTTTTTGAATATATCGTTAATTTGGGTATCACATTTCATAAATCTTATTGCTACAGAAGTTTCTTTAAATGTTTTAAGAATGATTTCATTATATATTTGAAATTCTTCTAATAATATTACATTTTTCTGTTTATTCAATAGTAATTATAAGCAAAAACGCTTATTACCTTTTGGAGAAATAATATCGAATCTTCCAATAGCAGTGCTTGATAAAATTAATTAATTTGATGTGATTTCCAAAATAAATCAAACTCTACGTGGGGGTTGGCGCGCAAGGCGCGCTGGGTGCGAAGCCCACTAGTGTATATATTACCAATTTGTTAAACTAAAAAGCTGTAATGTTAGAAAAAATACTATTGAATTAAAATTTTTCACTGTAGATTTTAAGGTGTCAAACTGGTGGCATTTTCATTCATTATTTGTCCCACAAAAGAGAATAGAGGTTTTGACGGAAGAGATGTTGAAAGTAGCTTTGTTTTTGAAACACTTTTGTTTTTGAAAAGGAGGCACTTTAGGGTGGCAGAAACTGTGCCAAAATAAACTGAAACATGTCAAAAGCATTTGTTTCATAAAAATAAAATTTTGGAGAACAATGTTTTAGTAATAGCAAAAGCTCCACAGGCCAAGCAGCTACTATTCACGAAGTGTTAAATTTGCTTATGTATTCACAAATGCAACTGATCGCAGTACTTTTTAAGAAAAATAAAATAACTATCACTTTATTACATATAACTTACTTTTGCAAAACTAACAAAAATAGCAACCAACCGATCAGTTAAAAGAAAGTACTGCCAACATCCATTTTTATAGGGTTAGTCCGAGATTTCTTCTAATCTTTGGGTCAGGTCAATGGAGTAGGACGGTCGATGCAAGTGTGCAAAGATACTTAAAGTATCGTATCAAATAATATCGGATATTTTGCGGTATCATCAGTATCGTATCGGAGAAACCTGTATAAGAATATCGATACCTTAAGTATTGTATTAATACCTAACATTCCTCCAACATTGTCTACAAGCGTGTTGTCATCATTACTGTTATTCTCGTTATGCTATCAAGTGTGCACGTAATGATGTTTGGCTGCTGATCGTCGGTGCTGCTCCTTATTGCTGCTGCTGCTCAACTTACTCCTGGTGTCGCCAAGTTGGCAGATCTCGTACAAGGTCTACCTGGTAGCTCAGCTCGATGACGAATGATGACTCTGCGAGGCTTCACCTTCTTGTATTGCCTTTCAAAAGCCCGCTCTCGAATCTTGCGCAAACGCACGATTCGCGTACTTTGAACAGGTAACGCTTAAGAAAATGTTGAGCTCCGGAGGCATCATTAATCGCTTCGAATCACATTGGTAGCCAGTAGGTTTAAACCTGTGCTAGGAGACTAGCCCAGGATTTCCCCCTCCCACACCTGTGCTGTTTGTCCCGCTCTTGTGCCCATGAACGGAGAAAGAAAAATGCATTTGACGCATTGCAACGAGCCATTAAAAATGTTTAGTCTCTGCCTAGCTTTTCTAGTACAGCTCATATGCCGTAACTGTATGAGAAGTGTGCGTCTAGTACATGGTAAATCACCACTGAGTGTACCTACAGCAAGCCTCATGGAATACATATTTTATCTATAAACAAATAAATCAATATTGAAGCATAAAAATAGAAGAACCTTTTGAAGAAAAATGCAAATTCCTAGCATAATTTTTTATAACATAATTAATAACAGCTGAGTAACTAGGAACGCTTAATAGTCAACTTATTTATAGATAATATAATAATTAATAAATAAAGTGATAATCATCAGGTAGTCCGAGGCACTTACAAGGATCTTTGTATTTTAATGAAACATTAACTAATTACATAACTGCCTATCTCTAGATGACTCAGGGCACTTACTGGACACCTTATAAATTAATGAAAAGAAAATTAATAATACATACGCCTATTACCAGGTGACCCTGGATGTATAATGGTAACTTTATAAATTAATAAAATATAAAATAATAATACAAGCGCATCTCATTAGTTGATCTGGGACTTTTATAAGTCACATTGTTGATAATTAGAACGTTGATTAAAAACTTAAGTGCTGTTTCTCAAGTACTCCAGGCATTCACTGATCACTTTGTTTATTATTGAAAAAGTGAATTAAAATACAAGCGCTGATCCATAGGGCACCAACTAGCCACATTCTTAATTTTAGTAACATTAATAAATAAAACTAGCACCTATCCTAAAATAACCCAGGGCACTTATTTACCACTTTGTTAATTATTAAAACATTAATCAATAGCATAAGAATTGATTCCTAGGTGACCCAGGGCATTTACTGGCTGCTTTAAAATCAAAAAAATTTAAGTCAATAGCACAAATGCCTATACCTAGTTAACTCAGAAAGCTTACTAGATATTTTATTTAACAACAGAAAAATGATTGAAAACACAAATTAAACAAGCGTCGATCTACAAGTAACCTGAGACACTAACTGGCAGTCTAATAAATAATGAAACGGTCAATTGAGCGTGATATTCCATCTATACAACTGCTGTAGTGGGATATTTAAATGTTTTATGAATAATTCTTTCATAGTTCTTAAATTTTTAATCATGTAACATTTTTACTTAATTTCAATATTGATTTTAAACAGAAACGTTTATTGTCTTCTAGAGAAATTATATTTAATCTTCCAATCGCAGTATTTAATCAAATTAATTGATTTGATGTGATTCCCAAAATTATTTAAATTTTTCTGGAAGGTTAGTGCAGAGCACGAAAGAGGCGAAGCTTACTAGTATATATATACATACATTAGTGGTGCTTCGCCCCTTGGCGCGTTCTGTGAGTCAATCAAGCCCCCTGTTTTTAAATAAGCACACTTAGACTCTAACGAATCTCCTGGTGGTTTCTCTCGGGAACGATTGGTTTAAGACTATTATGATTTATTTTTTTATTTTTATCATCATTATGATTGATTACATTAGTTAAATTTATTAATGAACATATATATTATACGTTACGATTTTCACAATGCAACAGCAGTGTAAAGAGAGGCCGTGTATATAGACATATAGAGATAGAGCTGCTGCGGTAAACTGCCGTATGCGTGAGCAAAAGGAAAACGGACGAGTATCAAAAGCAGTATGCATACATTGCGTACACACACATGTATGCACACACACACACAACAGGCATACATTTAAATATATGATGTATCATATGGTACTCGTTTTGTGGCAGTTCCGTGGAAAGATGAGAAAGAAAACAACAATTTTCTTGTTGTCCACTGGACGTTGTCGTTCTTTTTAGTACTGCCAGCCTATTTGTTTACAATGGCTCCCTCTGCATTGGCATATAGAATGCATAGCATATACAAGTCTAAGTTTGCTGACTCGCTCTTTTCACGGGTTAATTTTCCATATAAAGTGAGCCTAAAGAAGTTTCACTCCAAAAAGAGAACGACCGAACTTACTGATTAGAGCGAAAATTAAACGCTTCTAAAGGTTCTCACAATAAATGATCAAGGTTGTAGGGGGATGGGGTAAGTTTACTTGGGAGTTAACTTAAAGATTTTCGGACTGTGGACAGAGTAATTACGTTTAAGACAATTAGGTGCATACATTCTATTCTTATGCTTAGCACGTTAAAATATTGAGGGGCTGTAGGGGGCCAGAACAAACTTGGAGGGTCTATGGGGAGCTAAATTCGGGGCTAGCATATTTTTTGCTACTTCAAAATCACGTAAGAACGATGAAATTTAAACCTTATTTTGTGGGGGGGCTATTTGTAACAAATTTTTTTCGTGGGTGCTGCAGCAGGCGTGGGAGGGGGGGAATTTTGGCTGCCCTACACAAAATCACTNAAATAGCTCTGTTCATATCGCAGCCTTTTTTTTTAAATTGAATGGTTAGGGGCCCGGAAACGAGACGGAAGCCAATGCAATTGGAATGGGATATGCACCCTTTTTGTTTCTAGCCCCTCAATTGTCAATTTAAAAAAATATGTAATCTATTAAATTTATTTCGTGTGGGTCACACAATTCTCTCCCACGCCCTTCCACGCCCCTACGGTCCATAAAAAAAAGTATACCACAAATAGCTCTCTACAAAACAAGGTAAGATTCGATAGTTTTTAACGTGATTTCAACATACTTAAAAAATATTATAAAACAATCTGTAACAAATAAATACATATACACAAAGTACAAATTATATTTAAGCTATTTAAACATACATTAATAAATAAGTGTACTTCTTTGAGATTTTACATCTTTGTTCTTCCGTAAAACATTATAATAATATATTTATGTTTTTATAAATGTTTGTGTACATTTAAAATCTACTGACTAAGAACCGAACAATAACTCTCCCGTTTTTGCTATGTTGAGATGGAATTTTCATTTAACTTAGGTGCATAAAACATGCTATACTGTTTATTTTTTATCCTGTAAGGTTTATAATTTACTACTACTTAGATATCAATAATATAAGAAAATGTGGGTACTCTGTCTACCGATCAAAGACGTTCAAGCTAATTCCCTAACAAACTTATTACATCTATACTGAAGGCCGAGGTTACATGGGCGTAGACAAATTGGTTCCCAAATTTATAAAAAAAAGTCAAATTGGCTCCCACTGTTCATTGAGTCATTAGGGTTTATGGTCAAATTGGTTCCTGAATCATTGAAGCACATAGTCAAATTGGTTCCCATACACCTAAAATATATATTGCATGAGAATATCAAGTAGTACAGCATCTCTGTTGAAGTTATTTCAATATAAGCATAACGATGAAATTTTGAATTAACATAACGTAAAGGAAAAATGAACACCTACAATATTTAGAAACACAACAGGTCATTGAACTTGAGAGCAGCCGATAACACTAAATTCTCGGTCGACAAAATATCCACAAAGTCTATACGAATAATTTTATCGCAATGAAGCTGTCTATGCATTCAGTTATAATATATTGTGTGTATCAATTGTATTTTAATCATAGTATTTTTTTTACTTGTCTAATATTTGACAACGTAGTGTTTGTTATGTGACAGGGGTAAAACTCTGCCGTATAATGATAACTATACTTTTAGATTTAAAAGAAGTATAAAAAATAATCTTTAACGTTGGACGAGCACTACTAATAATCGTGAATCCTTTTATACATATCTGAATGAAATGTTTTATGCACCAAATCCAAACGTTTTTTAATTTGTAGAAGAGTTGGAATCTGTGCAGTGTTAAGCGCGTATGAAGATGCGACGTAAAAAAAGTGAATGAAAAGAGACTTTTTAAGAAACAGTATGTTATTGTATCAAACAGGTTCCACAACTTGCTCTGAATTTATTAATGTAGTCTCAAGAATATTTTAACCAGTTTCTTAAGCTTTGACTATTTCAAACAGTGGTCTACATTTTTCAAACAAACTAGGATTTAAATTGCTGCCAGTCCAAAGCCTGGAAAAAGTGTGATGTGACAAATATAGTATCTACGTATTGAATAGACGGAAACAAATTTAATTATGCACTTTAATGACTCGGGAACCAATTTGACCCTAGCTGCCTAGCAGTGAAATTCTTGGTTGGGAACCAATTTGACATCTCTAGGTTACATGGGGCAGAAAAAGCCACCGGAACGTCACAGTGTTAGAGAGAAAAGTTAATTTCCCTATTAACATTTATATTTGTTGTCAAAACCTCTTTTTTCTAACTTAATCTATGAGAGACGGTGCCATATAATTTTTTTTTGCTGCGTGGCCCTATGTTGTAACATAGGCTGATGTACTGAAAAATAGTTACACGATACAGCCCCAGTATCATGTAAATAGGATTTCACGCATGATGATACACTCAGCATAATGTATTGGTGAATACCGCCATATGTAGTTATACTACAATTTGTCTGCTCATTGTTCGTTTCCTATGCAATACCTGGTGCGAAAAAGCGAAAGTGACACAAAATGTTCACAAAAGTTTACTGTAGGCAATATAGACAATGGGACCACCTGTATATCTTACACCGTAGCATATACTTAAATGTGTGTCTGTTACATGTTTGTACGTATATATATATATATACATATATATACACGTCAACGCAAACAATCCAAACATAAATTTTGATTTTACAAAGTGCAATCCACAGTACTCCTCAACAAAAATCATCTTTTAATTTTTCCAGATTTTTTGACCGGCACCGTGTCTGTCAGTGATGGTCAGGAAATCAGAATTTTTCCCTTTACACTAAAAATCATCATTTTTTCAGTAATAATGGAAGAATACACACATAAGATAAGGGTGGTGCCTTAAGCATTTAAGTACGTAGATTGAAACAAAAATATTAAAAATATTTCAAAGTGGTTTTTATCCTTAAATTGCAATGTTTAAATAAAAAATTGATTTTTCAAAAAGCATGCCATAATTTTTTTACAACTTTTTTTTTAATAATCTCCTCTAATAAAAAAGTTTATAAAAACACCCTTACATCTTAGTGCACAAGACAAAAAAAAATCGAGTTTGGGATGAATTTATGTTTTTGAGGTTGCTGAAAAACAAATGGCAAATCCAATATGGCGGCCATTTTTTTTAAAATGTTAGAATTTATATTTAAAAAATTCCTTTTTTTTACGAAGAATTTTAAGTTAAAAATATATTTAATAAAGTTGTATTGAAGCCACAAAAATTTTCATTTTAATAATACACGTATTTACATAGGTCGATTAGCTCAAATTATTTCCAGACAGGCTGAAATTACTCATTATAGAATCGATTTATCTTGTTGATAGTTTTTGGGGTCACTGATTACGAATCTAGTCTTAGATTTTTGAACAACAAAATAGCTCTGTTCATATCGCAGCCTTTTTTTTTAAATTGAATGGTTAGGGGCCCGGAAACGAGACGGAAGCCAATGCAATTGGAATGGGATATGCACCCTTTTTGTTTCTAGCCCCTCAATTGTCAATTTAAAAAAATATGTAATCTGTGGAAAATTTTTAGTTAGAAATATTTCAAGAGGAAATTTGTTGATGTCACCATTGTCAAAAAAAAATTTATAAGGTTTGTGTTTTTAAAATAAACGTATTCATACAGGACGATAGAGTCTTGCATGATACAGGAATTCAAAAATATCTTTCGTATGCGCACTGTGAAGTGAAAAATGGAGCTCTGTGCACTTTTTTTTTATATTTAGTCACACAAATTTTTCATTATTAATAAACATTAAATAAAATGAATAAGATATGCCTAACCTGAGCTTATTTACAGAAATGACACGTGTACATCAATAATGGGGCTACACGCATAACCCATGAGTATGTTATAAATCATCCAAAGTTGGAGTACTAAATTATTAATTTGCCTTTCAAGAATGTATACACAAAACTGCAGACTGAAATATTGAAAAAAAATAATTTGGGAAGTAATTTAGTAACAAATTTTGTGCAGCGTTGCGCTAAAGCACGTGTTTTAATTTTTTATAGCGTACATATGCTATATGTTGTTTGTTACCTGGCACTTTTTTAAGCCCTATTTTTTATCTAGGATGTTGGAAAATAATGCTTACCGTGTCATTCTCCACAATTAGTAAATATTTTTACATTGTTCAAGTGATGAAAAATTAGGAACTTAAAGAAGTGTTGCATAAGAAGCGACACAGAGCACTAATTAGAACTTCAAAGCGTAAAGGTAGCCAGCCAATTTTTGTTGCTATTATCGATTTTGTAACAAAAAAAGCAGCCTTAAATATTTGAAAATTAGTAACAGACTTTCATTAATGAAAGTTGTACTAACAAGGTTAGAATCTATTCGGGGACGACATTCAACTTATAAACTTTTATAAAAAATTGTGAAAAATTGGTAAGTCTGAGAAACATATGTAAATTTTCTCGTTCTGAATAGTTCAGTATTCTTCGATCTATGGCAAGTTCCACGTAACTTTATGATCAGTGTCCAAAATGTAATTTGAAAAAAATAAAAAATAAAAAAATAATACTACCGATGTTAGTATCCAATTGAATGTCAAAAATTTGCTCTTTTCAATGAAATCAAATGTAAACCAATATTTTTGTCTTGTCATAGTGAAAAATTGCAATATATGTCGTAAAATTACACAACTGGCTAATTGAGACGCCTAAGAAAAAATTATTGATATTGAAACTATGGCAAATAAATTAAGAAAGAAAAATTATTACGTTAGTTTAATGGAAATTGATGTTGTAATCATTGTAAAATTAACAGTCACGTGCATTCACACTCAGTTATTGACGTACCATAGAATTATGTATTAAAAAGATTACCAGGCCATAATCACGAAAACTACAGCATTTTTTTTTCTCATTTACCCATGGTTTTGCATCAATAATTTTTCCATACAATAACTCGTTCAAAAATCCCTAATTTTACAACATGTACTGTATTTGTGTGCTAAAAGGGAAAAAGATTGACTTATGTTTGATTTCATACGAAAAAGCGAGTTTTTTTACGTAGGATTGGCTAAAAACATCTCTGGCAACAACTTTTTTGTTCTTTGTAAATTACCGATATTTTTAGTTAATGTCCTTTAATTATGCCTTGTAGTTACTATATGGAAAGGCAATTGGTACTTACAGACCTTAAATTTTCTGAGACACAGATAAACGAAGCGCTCGACACACTTCAACTTAATATTGGCAGTACTTATGAGACTACCAACTATGATCTACAGCTTTTTCATATTATATAGTGTCATACGTTCTACTCTGGGCACTCGACACTTGAGGAAAAGGATGGAACAGAAATGAAGGTATAGGGATTGGGAAGAAGTAAGGGATTCCACTTTGCATTCGGTCATGACAAGATCTGTGGGTAGGAAAATTACTTGGGAAAAATACATACCAGAAGAGCTTGGTGTATTGACTAAGTGTCGACCGCAAGTATACGTGTGGCGTCTCACATCTCTCGCACTTTAGACTCTACTCACTAGGTGGCCAAGCCCCTAATAATTCTCTCCCGTCAAGCGGCAAAATACCCGCACGATTACTATATAAGCGCGATCGAGTCAGTCTAAGCCCACACCTCTCCTGTGTTTAAGGCAGGGAGCACGTCATTAGCCTTACTGATGAGTCCTGGCGTGCTCTCGGGACGAAACACCTTTTTCTCTCTCTAGTAGATGATAACGATCTATACATACGTACAAACACCAGGTCTGAAAATGTTCGTACCTTTCTCTGTCGTTGTCCAAGACGAAACAGCTAACCAATCAGAAAAATTAAGAAACAAAAGGAAAATCGTTAGGAGGAAAATAGTCATCGATCCAAGTAACGACCGCACCAAACGCTGCTCAACTTCGCTGATCACCAGAGTTGGGACTCTGCACAGCCACGCCACTATGTTGGTATCAAGCTACAGTTACTGTTTACTTACAATCCTAAGCTGTTTAGATGTATACCTGTATATACTACTAAGGTTAAGCTGGAAACACGTGGTCCTGTGCGTGCGTGAGTATATACAGGTATATACGAGCACAAAAAATATGTCTACTGGGTGTCCCATTGTTAAAATTTGACCCCTGATATATTCACACACGCACGATGTCACGTAGTCCCAGCTCAAAGTTTGTATTATAAACAGGTATATAAAACTATAGAACATTTGTAAACAAACAATAGCTCTATAGCTCGAAGGTGGTAGTCTCTAGATTTGTTCGACTATGGACTCGGGGCTTGGGGGTGCCCAGAAAACTCTGTATTTTTAAGCCAATCACATGTGTTGCTCCGAGCAACTCCGAGCCACCCCGAGATGCTCTTCCAATGCTCAATATAAGTGCGAAAGATACCACACGTTACTATATAATGGCCGTTAATGCTACTATCTCTCTCGCACTCATATTGTAAATCGAAAGAGCGCTCAGAATTGCTCGAAGCAAGAACGGGTATTCGGCTTGAAATTTCGAAGAACTCGAAGCACCCGCAAGTTCATAGTCGAGCAAATCTTCAGACCGCCAATGTTGAGTTGAAGTGTGCTGAGCGTTTAGATTTATCTATGTCCGAGAAAGTCAGAGCTCTATGTGTGTTCATTGCTTTTCTGTGTAATAATACAAAAAAAATTGAAAGTAGCGCAATCAATATAAATATGTATTCATAAATAATATTTAACAAGTAATCAAGTAATACAAAAATTAGGTTTTGATTATTTGAGCTACAGACCAGTATGACAAAGCATTGCGAAAGCAGTCCAATAGTATCCATACTATCTTGTACACTTTTGACGTGCAGTAGGTTCAAATTTCTTTAAAACCATTAGATAATCTGCAATGTTGGACCTAAAATCGAAATTGCATTTTGATAGATGTTGCAATACATTTAAGATTGATAACCATGTCAAGAGAAAAAACTCGCGTAGACCATCTCCAACTGCAAAGTCATTATTTCCACATTTGATGGATGCTTACTACTTATGAAGCATGTGTAGAAAAAAGATTGCATTCTTGGGTAAAAAAAATTAGTAGTTTGTACACACAAATAAATCCTCAATTTGAATTTTGTAATCATTGTAATAATATTTGAAATTATTTATTAGTTTTATCAAAATAAACGCTAAGTAACTGATTTTATAATTTTTTTAAAAAGTAAATAAGAATTGTCAGAAATGTATTATTTTCTAACGATTTCTTTCAGCTGACCTAACCTTTCACAGTTGATACAACTAAAAGAAATAATATTGTAATAAAGGATTATGTCGTTGAAATCTTTGTTTATTAATAACGTTTTGACTAAGCTATTGGTAGTCCCTACCAAGTCACTAAACATTAATAAATTATAATTGTGATGTACAATCAATTAATTAAATAAAAAATAATGACGACGTATAATGTACTGGTTAATAACAACGATAATATTTATAGTCGTTCGGTACTTTTTAATAATCTATTTTACATATTAACGTTATAATCAACTAATATACTCTAGGTAATTGGTCTTATATTTTTCAATTTATTGTATATTATACTTATAATTTATTGAATCAGTGAAAAAAGTATATTGAATATTGTACTGGTTTGGTGACTTGATAAGGGCTACCCGTAGTCTAAAAGTCATCATTATTAAAGACTTGAACAGCGTAGCTCCTTGTGAAAAAGGTACATAAATAATTCTTTTTTCTGTTAATTTAGTTTGAGAGGGAAACATTTCTATTTACTCAAAATATAAAATTTTTATAAAACTTCAGTGAACATAATGGTAACCTAGCTCTAAAAAATCACTAAAAATTTCTAAAAGCAAAATCGTTAAATGTAACAATTTTTTTTTTTTTTGAAGGGTTATTTACCATTATTGAACCTGAAGTTTGAAGAAAAAGCCATTTACTTGGATACTAAATTCTTAAACACCATTATGTTTCTTAAAAATTTCTTACTATTGTAATCTATAGGCATTTTTTTTAATATATAAACCAAGTATTACTCATATGCTGCAAAACTGTAATTTATCTTACTCATAAGAATTTTTACAGGCAAAAATTTCAATGCATATGCAGCTACTCTGGTAAAACAGTTTTATAGCAGAAACGATGTTTCTGCAACTATGCCTGGAGTAAAAAATGTTATAAGTGTAAGCATGAAAAACGGTAAAAGACAGAAAGTACAAAAATAACTTGTTATTATATTAAAAGGAGATGTATGTTTTATTTAAAGATGAACACCCCGACTTGCATATTAAGCTTAGCAAATTTGCAACTCTAAGACCAAAGCAATACGTATTAGTAGGCAGCAGTGGTACTCACAACATTTGCGTTTGTCCTCACCACCAAAATATCAAATTAATGATAACAGGTGAGTTATTACAATTAATAAATTAACGAAGCTTACAGTGTAGATTTGACCACGTTGGCATATGTCATGACTGTTAAATTTTTTACCAAAGCAAATGGTTTATCTATAATTATCAGAGAATATCAGATTAAAATAAAAAAGCATTTTACAGTAAAATGTATGCTACAAAAAATTTGTTTTTTTCAAGATCTAGAACTTTGTCATTGAAAAATTTGATCTTCACGTGTTAAACACAAAAATTAGGTGTCATTAAATATTTTTTTAGCAATTTAAAATAAATTTTAATTTTTAAAGTTGTAGGATAACACTGTAGAGAAAAATGTTTAATTTAAAAAAGAGTTTTTCTTGAAGATCTATAACTTTTGTATTTGACACTTTGTCGTGGATTGTAAATTTTTTTTGTCATAGCTAAAAAACTAGTTTTTTGCTATTTTTGCACCTTTTTTAAATTATAGTGCATTTGCATTGCTTGTTTACAGTTACATTTTATGTTTGGTAAAAATATGAGATATTTCTGTAAAACAGTCATGCTTAAAAATGGAAGCAAGTAATACATATAAGCCTCAAAAGTTAAGGACTTAGTAGGAGATAAGGTTCATGAATATGACCAGTAGATGCAGTAGAAAATAACTGTAATTTAATATAAAATATTTACATGAGCTTTATCCACTAGAGATAAAGAATAACAAACATAAGAACTTAAAACTAGTTTACCTGAATCTACGCAATTGTCGATAACAAGCGAAGTTTACAATAATAATGAGCGAGAGGCTTATTCACGAAGTGTTATGCTCGGAGCCTAACATCATACTAACGATCTGCGAGAATCGTAGGTGTGTTGTTGGTCGTATGTTTGTGAGTGACATGCGACTAAGTTTTACGTGGGACGTTTAAACTTACATACAAATTATCGAAGTACTTCGTTACTAAGTTGTGAAATTTTAGTCAGCACTGTACCCATCACCGATTTTATTATTTACAAATTCTCAGCTGTCAAAAAGAACAGAAAATAAAACCTTTTATTTAAGATATTATAAAGAATGCATTAAGCTCATCGTTTGTGATGAATCAGATAAAAAATGCTTTTTCACATCCTGCAATGAATGTCCAGATGTTGAAAAGTTGAAAATTTATTTAGAATACATATTTAAGGATATCACAGAAAACATAAAATATAAGCAGTGGGTACTACAACCAAGGGCTACTTTAGAATTCTTGACGAATGACGCATGTGAGTTCGTAGAAACGTTTTGTGAAAAAGTTTCAGGATTTTTGCCACATGCATTTATAGCTATAAAATAGTCACAGTACTTACGGCTAGTGAAAGAGAACCTCTTAACTGGTGAGTATCTGTCTAAGCTTATCATGCTATTGTGATAAATTATTTGAAAAAAAAGTTTGGTACAGTAAATACAATTTATTACTTCACGGATAGTGCTCCAGATCAATACAAAAATTAAAAAAATGTAATTAATTTAGCTAATCATAAGAACGATTATAGTGTAAATGTGAAGTGGCACTTTTTTCCTACTACCCACAGAAAAGGTCCCTGTGACGGCCTAAGAGCCACTGTAAAACACAGTGCTGTGCGAGCTAGTCTTCAGTCGACGAACGTAAGTTTGACAGCTAATGATCTGTTTAACTGGGTAAAGGATGCTCTAAGATTGCCAAGTATTCATTTCAAATACTTAGATCCAAAAAGGGTACAACGTGATGAAGAAAAAACTTAACAAAAGATTTACAAATAACGGTAGGATTAAGTCTCTGCAGCAAAAGCATAGCCTTATAGTTTTAGAAAACAGTAATAATCGTGCAAAAATACACTCTGAGTCTGACTTTTATGAAGATTATAAGTTATTGTAATTTCTTTTTTTGTTTAGGTTATTTGTTTCAATATTGACTTATTTGTGAACATGGTTAAAAATATTAATTTTTTTTTTTTAACACATATTAACGTTATAATCAACTAATATACTCTAGGTAATTGGTCTTATATTTTTCAATTTATTGTATATTATACTTATAATTTATTGAATCAGTGAAAAAAGTATATTGAATATTGTACTGGTTTGGTGACTTGATAAGGGCTACCCGTAGTCTAAAAGTCATCATTATTAAAGACTTGAACAGCGTAGCTCCTTGTGAAAAAGGTACATAAATAATTCTTTTTTCTGTTAATTTAGTTTGAGAGGGAAACATTTCTATTTACTCAAAATATAAAATTTTTATAAAACTTCAGTGAACATAATGGTAACCTAGCTCCAAAAAAATTACTGAAAATTTCTAAAAGCAAAAACATTACATATAACAGTTTTTCTTTCTTTTGGAATGTTATTTACCATTATTGAACCTGATGTTTGAAGAAAAAGCCATCTACTTCAATTTTACCAATACATAAAGCAAAGTTGCTAAGACCGTTGTAATCGCTAACTGCAAAAACTACTGAACCGATTGTGCTGAAATTTTGCATACCTATTCTTGACACTTCCTAGATAGTTTTATAGTTTTTATCTTAAAAAATTTAATAACAATAGTAATAAATAAGCTCAAAGTTTGCCAGCTTTTCTCGTTAGTTCAGAAGAATTCGATAGGTGGTGTCGACATCAAATCGAAGCTACCTGCAAGAGAATTAAATACATTCGAAAGATATCACATTCGCCTACCAGCCGTTCATTGACCTGCATCGAGGATGTAGATTAAATTCAAGCATCTGGGTATCTTGGATACCAACGACACTCTTCTCCAATGGGCCATTCCATTCTCCAAGTGATCTAGGTCTACTTCCATCCTCAACCTCCAGGATTTACAAATGCCTCCACTAAAATATTATTCTAACCGATAACATCTCTGGTGAGAATATCAGGCAGAATACCAGGAGACGTGTCTAGCCAGAGCACAACCGTCTCTAACACTTCAGAGCTATGTGCCTGGTCCACCATCTAGCCTGGTGCCGTCAGAGAATTTTTTACTTTAAATAAATGCCAGGGAAGACAACCCTGAGGAGCACGGGCCGCCACAACGGCTTCATTCTTAGTGGTCGTCCCAACGTCATACCCACAGAAAACGTATTCTCTAGGCACANATTTTCATACTAAAATACTAAAGAAACCACCGTTATGTTATTCGAGTATTCTTTCATTTTTTACCGAAAAAATGATGATTTTCAGTGTAGAGGGAAAAATTATATTTTTGTAACGGTCACTTACAGAGACGGTGACGGTCAACAAATCAATATAAAAATAATTGATAATTTTTTTTAGGAGTACTATTTATTGCGCCATATTAATCCAAAATTAATTTTCTGAGCGTTCGCGTTAACGTGAAATGTCCCATTTATTTATTATACTTTAAACAATTGACCCCGAGGGGAACCACCGGGAGTTTTGTTAAGGTATCAGCTCCACTGTTGTTTATATATCTAACTCTAACAAATATATATACTAGTGGGGCTTCACCCCCTGCACGCTTCGCGCGAACCTCCCGTTTTTAAATAATAATGCTAAGACTAACAAAACCCCTGGTGGCTACCCTCAAGGTCGATTGCTGAAAGTCTATTATAATTTATTTTTTAGATTTTACTATCATTATAACTGATTACGTTAACTAAAACTTTTTACGTGTATATATATTGTACGTTACTATTTTCACCACGCACAAGCAGTATAAAGAGAGACCATGTGTATAGATATATAGAGCTAGAGCTGCTGCGTTGCACTTTCGTATGCATGAGCAAAAGAAAGATGGACGCTCATCAAAAGCAGTATGGTGGATGAAAGGTGAGAGAGAACAACAATGTGGTTGTTGTCTATAGTACGTTGTCGTTCTCTCTAGTATCGCTAGCCTATTTGTTTATGATGGCTTTCTCTGGATTGGCATATCAAGCGCATAGCTATAGGTATACGCTGTGAGGATGAAGACCAGCAACACTCTAGTGGATTTTTGTCGTTTCGCTGGCTGTTTCTGCCCTATATAACCGCCACCTTTGGTATGGATGTAACAAATAAAGGTATTTTCATACCTGTACATCTTTTTCTCCACTGCAAAGGTGTAGTGCAATAGGTGTAGTGAACGTGTGTTGAGTGTATTGTCCTGTGCGGAATCCCATTAACATGATACTGGGGCCGTATCATGTAACTAGTTTTAAATACATCAGCCCATGTTATAACATAAGACCAAAAAGCGAAAAAAATCATTTGGTAACGCCTTTGATAGATAACATTAAAAAAAAGAGGTTCCTACAACAAATGAAAATAGTGATAGGGAAATTAACTTTTATCTCTGACGCTGTAACGTTCCGCTGACTTTTTTCGCCCTATGTTACCGCGGCCTTAAGGAATGTATCATTCTCTAAAAATTTTATTGAAAATTTTTTTGACATTCGGCGAACTTCCATGTTTTACATAATTAATGTTATTATGTAAGTTTTTAGATGATGCATTTATTTTTATCATGTCATAAAAATATATGTTTCGATCATTGGAANAAAAACCTAAGAGCTAGAGTAGTCATCAAATCATAAACATTCCTTTAAAATACTGATTTTATGTAAAGTATTTCTCTTGAAATCCCTAGTAATTATAATAATAACATTATTTGGTATTCAAACAAATGCACCAAGTTACTTACCGCAAGGTGATGTGAAAGCAGTATTATTCTAAACTTGATTATTACTCTTTATTTCTAAACAAAATATTTTGCATTAGTAATTTTTATTTAACACAAAAGCAATTATGAAAACCGTTAAGAGTAATTTTATATTAATTTGCAGCATTAAACGAAAGCATAAAAGAATTTTAAGTGTAAATAGTAACAAGAAATAAAAAGAAAATTTACTCGGCAGCGTGTCTTGAACCTGAGTTCTTGAGATTCAACGCACGGGCAAAAGAGTTAGTCAGCTCAACTACGACAGCTACGGTTTAAAAAATCATTAGATTGTATTTAAACTATAAAAGTGGGTGGGGCTTATATTAAAGGTACGGTAGAAGAAGCTTTCCCTCCACTGCTTGGCAGTGCCTGCCTGACGTGAAGATAGTAAAGTCGTTGCGTGCGTGCGCGAAAACTCTTGCTTGTAAGCATCACTGGTTCCACTAATTACACGTATATACATACCTCCCTATATGATATAGTTATTTGTGTGGGGCATTCCACATATCTCCCCACAGTTCTCCCACAGACCCTCCACAGTGCCCCCTACAGACCCCCCACATGGACCCTTCACAAATAAGCTGAAATTCATCAGTTTTCATCGCTAATTAAACATTTTTTAACTTTTTCCTTAGATCCCCCACAGCCCTTCCACGGACCCCCCGCAGGCTTCCCACATAATTTTGCCAGTCCCTCCACAGACCCCCCACAGCCCCCCCACACCATTTTTTATACATTATGTCATGTATACTTGTTTAATGATGGAACATTGATAAGTGATTTTCAATTTATTAGTAAATAATGCCAAATTATCTTTAAAAATCATCGAAAAAAGTCAATAAATTATGTAAAAATCTCTTTCCAAACAATATTTTCTATTTCTGTATTTTTTTGCCTTTCTACTTGAATAAATAAATTATTTTTATCTTTGCATCTTGATAAAGCCACATACAATTAACAATGAGAATATAAGGGTTTTTTTAAATACAAACCTACATTATCGAAACTTTGACCTTGGGATTTGTTTATTGTCATAGCAAATGCCACAACGATTAGAAATTGTTTACGATACAAAATAAAAGGTAATGTTGAGAAGTTTCCTGTGTCTAAGGTTATTCTTTGAATGAAGACTCTATTTCCAATTTTTACTCCAGTTATTATTTCTCTTTCTATATTTGACTGTAATAATTTTATGATTCGTAAACGTGTTCCATAACAGAGTCCATCTGATATACTTGAATTTCTCAGTAACATTCCAATTGTACCAATTTTTAGATTTAGTTCATCAGGTGGTAATCCTTCACGAATATTGTTCAATATTTTCACCGGAAAATTTACATAAATATCATCGTCTGATTTATCAACCCCTTTATAAGTTGCGTTATCTATACTATAGTAAGTTTTAATTTCTCCAGTTAATTTTTTAAGAATTTTATTATTCAAATAAGAGGTGTTCTCGTTATGCGATGTAAGTATAACACTATTCATCGAACAATTGTAGATATTAGAAAATATTTGAGAACATACATCATTTGAGATCCAATTTTTAGAAATGTTAAAAGTTTTTATTTCCCCTTTCCCAATTTTTAATTATAATTTTGAAAATCCTTTATTGTTAGAACGAATATTGATTTCTAATTTTAAAATTTGGAGTGAGTTCCATAAAAATGAAGATTTAATAGTTTGTTCAAGTATAATTTTTATATTACCGTTTTTTATTACTGGGAGAATCTGACGCAAAACACCTCCTAAAATAAATAAATTACTTCCAAAATACTTTTTAGTATAACATAAATCTCTTAACGTTCTGTCTACTATTTCCCATGCTCTTTTTGGAATCATTAAAGCCTCATCCCAAATAATTAAATCAACTTCTCTTATTTTTCTTTGTCTGACTCAAATTCTAAAAATGCACTCTCTATATCATTAAGATCTAAAGAAAGTCTAAAAGTTCTATGACTGGTCATCCCCTTTAGAAGCAAAATTGTTGCTATGCCAGTCCGCCAAGATATAAGAGTGTTTTTATGAATTCTCTACTTTAACCCTTACTTAGGGCAAGTTACCAGATGACTTTCATTATGCAACTTATACTAATTAAAAATAGATAAAAAACATAATCATTTAAAGAAAGTGGCAAATTTTTAGTTAGAAATATTTCAAGAGGAAATTTGTTGATGTCACCATTGTCAAAAAAAAATTTATAAGGTTTGTGTTTTTAAAATAAACGTATTCATACAGGACGATAGAGTCTTGCATGATACAGGAATTCAAAAATATCTTTCGTATGCGCACTGTGAAGTGAAAAATGGAGCTCTGTGCACTTTTTTTTTATATTTAGTCACACAAATTTTTCATTATTAATAAACATTAAATAAAATGAATAAGATATGCCTAACCTGAGCTTATTTACAGAAATGACACGTGTACATCAATAATGGGGCTACACGCATAACCCATGAGTATGTTATAAATCATCCAAAGTTGGAGTACTAAATTATTAATTTGCCTTTCAAGAATGTATACACAAAACTGCAGACTGAAATATTGAAAAAAAATAATTTGGGAAGTAATTTAGTAACAAATTTTGTGCAGCGTTGCGCTAAAGCACGTGTTTTAATTTTTTATAGCGTACATATGCTATATGTTGTTTGTTACCTGGCACTTTTTTAAGCCCTATTTNTGTGTGTGTGTGTGTGTGTGTGTGTGTGTGTGTGTGTGTGTGTGTGTGTGTGTGTGTGTGTGTGTGTGTGTGTGTGTGTGTGTGTGTGTGTGTGTGTGTGTGTGTGTGTGTGTGTGTGTGTGTGTGTGTGTGTGTGTGTGTGTGTGTGTGTGTGTGTGTGTGTGTGTGTGTGTGTGTGTGTGTGTGTGTGTGTGTGTGTGTGTGTGTGTGTGTGTGTGTGTGTGTGTGTGTGTGTGTGTGTGTGTGTGTGTGTGTGTGTGTGTGTGTGTGTGTGTGTGTGTGTGTGTGTGTGTGTGTGTGTGTGTGTGTGTGTGTGTGTGTGTGTGTGTGTGTGTGTGTGTGTGTGTGTGTGTGTGTGTGTGTGTGTGTGTGTGTGTGTGTGTGTGTGTGTGTGTGTGTGTGTGTGTGTGTGTGTGTGTGTGTGTGTGTGTGTGTGTGTGTGTGTGTGTGTGTGTGTGTGTGTGTGTGTGTGTGTGTGTGTGTGTGTGTGTGTGTGTGTGTGTGTGTGTGTGTGTGTGTGTGTGTGTGTGTGTGTGTGTGTGTGTGTGTGTGTGTGTGTGTGTGTGTGTGTGTGTGTGTGTGTGTGTGTGTGTGTGTGTGTGTGTGTGTGTGTGTGTGTGTGTGTGTGTGTGTGTGTGTGTGTGTGTGTGTGTGTGTGTGTGTGTGTGTGTGTGTGTGTGTGTGTGTGTGTGTGTGTGTGTGTGTGTGTGTGTGTGTGTGTGTGTGTGTGTGTGTGTGTGTGTGTGTGTGTGTGTGTGTGTGTGTGTGTGTGTGTGTGTGTGTGTGTGTGTGTGTGTGTGTGTGTGTGTGTGTGTGTGTGTGTGTGTGTGTGTGTGTGTGTGTGTGTGTGTGTGTGTGTGTGTGTGTGTGTGTGTGTGTGTGTGTGTGTGTGTGTGTGTGTGTGTGTGTGTGTGTGTGTGTGTGTGTGTGTGTGTGTGTGTGTGTGTGTGTGTGTGTGTGTGTGTGTGTGTGTGTGTGTGTGTGTGTGTGTGTGTGTGTGTGTGTGTGTGTGTGTGTGTGTGTGTGTGTGTGTGTGTGTGTGTGTGTGTGTGTGTGTGTGTGTGTGTGTGTGTGTGTGTGTGTGTGTGTGTGTGTGTGTGTGTGTGTGTGTGTGTGTGTGTGTGTGTGTGTGTGTGTGTGTGTGTGTGTGTGTGTGTGTGTGTGTGTGTGTGTGTGTGTGTGTGTGTGTGTGTGTGTGTGTGTGTGTGTGTGTGTGTGTGTGTGTGTGTGTGTGTGTGTGTGTGTGTGTGTGTGTGTGTGTGTGTGTGTGTGTGTGTGTGTGTGTGTGTGTGTGTGTGTGTGTGTGTGTGTGTGTGTGTGTGTGTGTGTGTGTGTGTGTGTGTGTGTGTGTGTGTGTGTGTGTGTGTGTGTGTGTGTGTGTGTGTGTGTGTGTGTGTGTGTGTGTGTGTGTGTGTGTGTGTGTGTGTGTGTGTGTGTGTGTGTGTGTGTGTGTGTGTGTGTGTGTGTGTGTGTGTGTGTGTGTGTGTGTGTGTGTGTGTGTGTGTGTGTGTGTGTGTGTGTGTGTGTGTGTGTGTGTGTGTGTGTGTGTGTGTGTGTGTGTGTGTGTGTGTGTGTGTGTGTGTGTGTGTGTGTGTGTGTGTGTGTGTGTGTGTGTGTGTGTGTGTGTGTGTGTGTGTGTGTGTGTGTGTGTGTGTGTGTGTGTGTGTGTGTGTGTGTGTGTGTGTGTGTGTGTGTGTGTGTGTGTGTGTGTGTGTGTGTGTGTGTGTGTGTGTGTGTGTGTGTGTGTGTGTGTGTGTGTGTGTGTGTGTGTGTGTGTGTGTGTGTGTGTGTGTGTGTGTGTGTGTGTGTGTGTGTGTGTGTGTGTGTGTGTGTGTGTGTGTGTGTGTGTGTGTGTGTGTGTGTGTGTGTGTGTGTGTGTGTGTGTGTGTGTGTGTGTGTGTGTGTGTGTGTGTGTGTGTGTGTGTGTGTGTGTGTGTGTGTGTGTGTGTGTGTGTGTGTGTGTGTGTGTGTGTGTGTGTGTGTGTGTGTGTGTGTGTGTGTGTGTGTGTGTGTGTGTGTGTGTGTGTGTGTGTGTGTGTGTGTGTGTGTGTGTGTGTGTGTGTGTGTGTGTGTGTGTGTGTGTGTGTGTGTGTGTGTGTGTGTGTGTGTGTGTGTGTGTGTGTGTGTGTGTGTGTGTGTGTGTGTGTGTGTGTGTGTGTGTGTGTGTGTGTGTGTGTGTGTGTGTGTGTGTGTGTGTGTGTGTGTGTGTGTGTGTGTGTGTGTGTGTGTGTGTGTGTGTGTGTGTGTGTGTGTGTGTGTGTGTGTGTGTGTGTGTGTGTGTGTGTGTGTGTGTGTGTGTGTGTGTGTGTGTGTGTGTGTGTGTGTGTGTGTGTGTGTGTGTGTGTGTGTGTGTGTGTGTGTGTGTGTGTGTGTGTGTGTGTGTGTGTGTGTGTGTGTGTGTGTGTGTGTGTGTGTGTGTGTGTGTGTGTGTGTGTGTGTGTGTGTGTGTGTGTGTGTGTGTGTGTGTGTGTGTGTGTGTGTGTGTGTGTGTGTGTGTGTGTGTGTGTGTGTGTGTGTGTGTGTGTGTGTGTGTGTGTGTGTGTGTGTGTGTGTGTGTGTGTGTGTGTGTGTGTGTGTGTGTGTGTGTGTGTGTGTGTGTGTGTGTGTGTGTGTGTGTGTGTGTGTGTGTGTGTGTGTGTGTGTGTGTGTGTGTGTGTGTGTGTGTGTGTGTGTGTGTGTGTGTGTGTGTGTGTGTGTGTGTGTGTGTGTGTGTGTGTGTGTGTGTGTGTGTGTGTGTGTGTGTGTGTGTGTGTGTGTGTGTGTGTGTGTGTGTGTGTGTGTGTGTGTGTGTGTGTGTGTGTGTGTGTGTGTGTGTGTGTGTGTGTGTGTGTGTGTGTGTGTGTGTGTGTGTGTGTGTGTGTGTGTGTGTGTGTGTGTGTGTGTGTGTGTGTGTGTGTGTGTGTGTGTGTGTGTGTGTGTGTGTGTGTGTGTGTGTGTGTGTGTGTGTGTGTGTGTGTGTGTGTGTGTGTGTGTGTGTGTGTGTGTGTGTGTGTGTGTGTGTGTGTGTGTGTGTGTGTGTGTGTGTGTGTGTGTGTGTGTGTGTGTGTGTGTGTGTGTGTGTGTGTGTGTGTGTGTGTGTGTGTGTGTGTGTGTGTGTGTGTGTGTGTGTGTGTGTGTGTGTGTGTGTGTGTGTGTGTGTGTGTGTGTGTGTGTGTGTGTGTGTGTGTGTGTGTGTGTGTGTGTGTGTGTGTGTGTGTGTGTGTGTGTGTGTGTGTGTGTGTGTGTGTGTGTGTGTGTGTGTGTGTGTGTGTGTGTGTGTG
Organism: Copidosoma floridanum; assembly: GCF_000648655.2. The sequence goes on from NW_019379704.1 coordinate 392,025, forward strand.
TGTGTGTGTGTGTGTGTGTGTGTGTGTGTGTGTGTGTGTGTGTGTGTGTGTGTGTGTGTGTGTGTGTGTGTGTGTGTGTGTGTGTGTGTGTGTGTGTGTGTGTGTGTGTGTGTGTGTGTGTGTGTGTGTGTGTGTGTGTGTGTGTGTGTGTGTGTGTGTGTGTGTGTGTGTGTGTGTGTGTGTGTGTGTGTGTGTGTGTGTGTGTGTGTGTGTGTGTGTGTGTGTGTGTGTGTGTGTGTGTGTGTGTGTGTGTGTGTGTGTGTGTGTGTGTGTGTGTGTGTGTGTGTGTGTGTGTGTGTGTGTGTGTGTGTGTGTGTGTGTGTGTGTGTGTGTGTGTGTGTGTGTGTGTGTGTGTGTGTGTGTGTGTGTGTGTGTGTGTGTGTGTGTGTGTGTGTGTGTGTGTGTGTGTGTGTGTGTGTGTGTGTGTGTGTGTGTGTGTGTGTGTGTGTGTGTGTGTGTGTGTGTGTGTGTGTGTGTGTGTGTGTGTGTGTGTGTGTGTGTGTGTGTGTGTGTGTGTGTGTGTGTGTGTGTGTGTGTGTGTGTGTGTGTGTGTGTGTGTGTGTGTGTGTGTGTGTGTGTGTGTGTGTGTGTGTGTGTGTGTGTGTGTGTGTGTGTGTGTGTGTGTGTGTGTGTGTGTGTGTGTGTGTGTGTGTGTGTGTGTGTGTGTGTGTGTGTGTGTGTGTGTGTGTGTGTGTGTGTGTGTGTGTGTGTGTGTGTGTGTGTGTGTGTGTGTGTGTGTGTGTGTGTGTGTGTGTGTGTGTGTGTGTGTGTGTGTGTGTGTGTGTGTGTGTGTGTGTGTGTGTGTGTGTGTGTGTGTGTGTGTGTGTGTGTGTGTGTGTGTGTGTGTGTGTGTGTGTGTGTGTGTGTGTGTGTGTGTGTGTGTGTGTGTGTGTGTGTGTGTGTGTGTGTGTGTGTGTGTGTGTGTGTGTGTGTGTGTGTGTGTGTGTGTGTGTGTGTGTGTGTGTGTGTGTGTGTGTGTGTGTGTGTGTGTGTGTGTGTGTGTGTGTGTGTGTGTGTGTGTGTGTGTGTGTGTGTGTGTGTGTGTGTGTGTGTGTGTGTGTGTGTGTGTGTGTGTGTGTGTGTGTGTGTGTGTGTGTGTGTGTGTGTGTGTGTGTGTGTGTGTGTGTGTGTGTGTGTGTGTGTGTGTGTGTGTGTGTGTGTGTGTGTGTGTGTGTGTGTGTGTGTGTGTGTGTGTGTGTGTGTGTGTGTGTGTGTGTGTGTGTGTGTGTGTGTGTGTGTGTGTGTGTGTGTGTGTGTGTGTGTGTGTGTGTGTGTGTGTGTGTGTGTGTGTGTGTGTGTGTGTGTGTGTGTGTGTGTGTGTGTGTGTGTGTGTGTGTGTGTGTGTGTGTGTGTGTGTGTGTGTGTGTGTGTGTGTGTGTGTGTGTGTGTGTGTGTGTGTGTGTGTGTGTGTGTGTGTGTGTGTGTGTGTGTGTGTGTGTGTGTGTGTGTGTGTGTGTGTGTGTGTGTGTGTGTGTGTGTGTGTGTGTGTGTGTGTGTGTGTGTGTGTGTGTGTGTGTGTGTGTGTGTGTGTGTGTGTGTGTGTGTGTGTGTGTGTGTGTGTGTGTGTGTGTGTGTGTGTGTGTGTGTGTGTGTGTGTGTGTGTGTGTGTGTGTGTGTGTGTGTGTGTGTGTGTGTGTGTGTGTGTGTGTGTGTGTGTGTGTGTGTGTGTGTGTGTGTGTGTGTGTGTGTGTGTGTGTGTGTGTGTGTGTGTGTGTGTGTGTGTGTGTGTGTGTGTGTGTGTGTGTGTGTGTGTGTGTGTGTGTGTGTGTGTGTGTGTGTGTGTGTGTGTGTGTGTGTGTGTGTGTGTGTGTGTGTGTGTGTGTGTGTGTGTGTGTGTGTGTGTGTGTGTGTGTGTGTGTGTGTGTGTGTGTGTGTGTGTGTGTGTGTGTGTGTGTGTGTGTGTGTGTGTGTGTGTGTGTGTGTGTGTGTGTGTGTGTGTGTGTGTGTGTGTGTGTGTGTGTGTGTGTGTGTGTGTGTGTGTGTGTGTGTGTGTGTGTGTGTGTGTGTGTGTGTGTGTGTGTGTGTGTGTGTGTGTGTGTGTGTGTGTGTGTGTGTGTGTGTGTGTGTGTGTGTGTGTGTGTGTGTGTGTGTGTGTGTGTGTGTTTAGAGAAAGTGACTTATGCCGACTTTACATGCTTCAAAGACGCATGCAAATAACACGGTAAAATTATGCGGACATCGGCATGATTTCTAATTTGTTCGCATAATTCCTCCTTTTTCATGCATGTGATTGTCTGCATAAGTCACCTTTTCTAAACATATAAATATGAGGGCTGAGGACGTGTAGAATATTGTTGTGTAATATGACAGTTTAAAATCACTATTATAAATGTACACCAGTAGGACTCTAACCTCCAGCACACTGCGCGCCCTTCCCCTCTTTTTTTTAATAAAATGGAAAGTCTTTTTTTTTTAATTTATAAATTAAAAACAGTTGTTGAATTTAAATTAAAAATTTTTTTTAATGATAACTAAAGATTAATGACCTTCAAAAAGTGCGTTACTTCAGTGAACTTTTCATTTTATTTTGCCGACTACACCACACTATTTACTCTGCTGTGAGCGTCCACTACTGTAGATTAACTTCTTCCTTGTTTTAGTATGGTTTACAACTGATCTCTAATATTGATATTGATTGAATATTTCATAATAAATTAGGTTCGTTTATACATAACATAAGTTGATAAATTATTTATTTGATAAGCTCTTTTCTCCATACACGAAAACAGTTTTTTCTATAACTCAGAAACAAATTGTAAAAATCCTCGAATAATAAAATACCTTGATAATAATTATCAAAAGTTTTGATGAATAATTTTTTTATAACATGTACGCGGAACTAATATATTATCACTAAATTTTGTTTCAAGAATTTAAAAATTATAGATATTTTGTAATGGTCTAAAAAAACAGTTTTTAACAAAAACATTCAATCATAAGACAAGAATTTATGATGTTATGTTGTGTAACTGAGTTAAGAAATGATAATTAATAGCAATAACTACTAAGTAAATAAGAAAAAGCATGTCTATATGTATAAATCGGAATTTTTAGTTAAAGAAGGTTTTTTTCTTTTTAATTGCTGTCCAAATGACATTTTTGATTTACAAATTTTCTTTTTTATCTTAAATAAATTTTTTTTATAATTTTGCAACGTAATAAAGTCTTACATTCTTAGCCGTAGGGGAATACTGGTTTTCTCAAGTATAAATCAACATTATTAACTTTGACATTAAGATTTACTTACAGCTACAGCAAATGCCATCGCCATTAAGAATTGCTCACAGTACAAATTTAATGGTAGTGAAGAGGCTTTTTCAGTGTTTAAAGTTATTCTTAAGATAACAACTTTTCATCGAATTTTTTCTCCAATTTTTATTTCTCCTTCTATGTCGTATTTCAATGATTTAGTAATTCCTAATCAAACACCATTACATAAATCGCCAAATTTTCAATTAGCATTACTATAGTACTTATTTTGAAACAAAGTTTATGCAGTGCTTATACATATCTATCAGAAAACGAGTAAACATCTTAACGTCCGACTTATTAACCACTTCATATGGTGCGTTATCTGTTTTGTAACAGTTTTTAATTCCTTCAGTTAATTTTTAAGGAATTAAATTAATTAAGAAACTGGTATACTTATCATGTGATGTAATCATAACACTACTAACCAAACAAAAATTTGAATCACCAAATACTTTAGAACATGCATTATTTAATATGCATTCTCCATTATAAGATAAAAAACTGTTTTATAATTTCGAAATTTCAAATATTTTCATATGTTTGAACATCGTTGTTCGAGAAATTAACTATAACGTGAACATGTAATGAATCTGAGAAGCTTTTAATTTTAATACTTGTACCATAAGTCCCATTTTTTGACATTATGTTAATATATTTATCACTACTTTTTACATTTTGATAATAATCGTTCCCTACTATGAATTTATAATAATTATGCCATTTATTTACAACATTATTGATAACTTAAGAACGAGCCCTCATGTGGAAATCTTCGTCACTATACAGAAAATACGAAAAAGTTTTGAGTGAACAATTTCCGTCCCCTTTCACGCTAACTTTTATATTGTTCATATTTAAAAATTTTAAAAATATTTAGTTTGATTTTAAATTAAATTTTAATAGTACAAAGTACAAACGATTCTTCCAATTTACAGTGTGGAACACTGTGAAGTAATTATTTCCATATTTGTCATTGAATCTGAAAATAAAAAATTCTTTCTAACCACTTACATCAATTGATAAAATATAGAATGCATAAT
>NW_019379704.1:398624-434223 GCF_000648655.2 Copidosoma floridanum
CATGCATTATTTAATATGCATTCTCCATTATAAGATAAAAAACTGTTTTATAATTTCGAAATTTCAAATATCTGTAAAAATAATGATTGAATAGTTTCTTGAATAATAATACTCTTATTACTGTTGTGTATAAAAAAATTTTCTCCTAAAGTAGTTAATTTATTTTCAAAAAATATTTCCGTATGCATATATCTCTTAAATTTCTATCATCTATTTCAAAAACTTTTTTGTATCAATAAAGCTTCATGCTAAATTATTTAGTCATCTTTTCGTGATTTCTTGTTATTGTTTTTGAATTCAAATCCAGGCTTTCTATGTTGCTCTAGTCTAATGGAAGTCTAATAGTTATATAATTTGTCATAACTTTTGAAAGCAATACTAATGCTATGCCAGTTTAAGCCATTGGCAATTTTTTTTTAACTTAAGATATGAGAAAATAACCTAATGTTTTGTGTAAATAAGTTTTTTTTTAAACTTCGCAACAGTAAAAAAAAATCATTTTTTTCGCAAATTGTATCAATTTTTTTTTGATTATCATTTTAATTTATGTATAATGAGTCTAACATTTCTTTACTAAAAGATATTTTTTTATTCGAAAGACTTTGTGAATCTTTAATTCAATTCAGTATAGATTTATAAATTAAAATTAAAACATTTCGATAATTTATCTTTCAATTCTAAGCTTTACTTAAAATATACAGAAGCGCGATTAACTTTACTATCAACGAAATCTTCTGTAGTATTTTTATATTTGTTTTGTATTTTATTACTTTTAACATTTTTCGCAATTAAAAACTACGCAAAAAATTGTGTTAACTTGTAAGAAAACCTAAGAGTGATTGCTTTTTCGAAAGTAATATCGATTTGAGAATTTCAATCGGCTAACCCCTGTTACGTACGATAGCATATAGCTATGCGTGCATGCGCCTCTGCTGGCTTGGGCCTGAAAGGTAGGAAAATAGAGAAGAGAGGTGGTAGGAAAGGGAGAGAGAAGGACCAGGAGAGATTAGCTAGAGACGCGAGAGCGTAAGAACGAAGTCCGCGAGACGAGAATACACGCACAACTTCCCTCAAATATAAGTAATTCTAATAAAGCAGAATTTAACAACAAGTCACGCTTCCATTGCGGTTGCAGTATTTTTCAACGCCTAGTATTTTATTTTTTTATATGTTTTTATGTCTTTAAGGACATGACATTATTTTTTTATGTAAAATAAATTTTTAAAAAAACATTTGGGATCCACTAGAGACGTTTTGTCAAATCTACTCATTGCAATATTTTCCATTACATTTTCTCTTCCCCTAAAATTTTTAGTTAGTTTTTTAAAATTTTATATTCTGAAAGGTTCGCATATATTATTGATTTTAAAAAATAATCATGTTTGTTCAGTTACCCTCAAGCTGTCAGTTGCGTTTAATAGTTTTATCTTGTTTTAAAAAATCATTCTTATTCTCAAATTCCGATGAGGATCAGCGAACTACTTCCGAATCTACTGATTTAAGCAATATATACACATTTTTAATTTCTGAACATCTGACTATTTTAATTGCATCACATTCTACTTAAAAAACAAATAATTACAAAACTTTCTTTCAAATACATGTACATTGAAGAGCACAATAAATACTAATCTAATGACTTGACTGGTTGTGTAAGTTGACCTAGAAATAAAGAGCCTCCTTCAGAAGACAATACTTCTACAGATTGCATTATTGTATGATTAAGCGTTATTTAAATTTATGTATAGTAATGTATCGTACAAAAACAAATAAAAAATTCAAATTTTTTCATATAGTTCATTACTATGATTACCAAAAAATATTTCAGTGCGCCAAAAACTTTATACTCTTATAGAAATTTCAATATGATTGATAAAAATCAAGTTACAATCTTACTACTAGTGACATAAGCGAATAAATAACAAAAATTTTTTGTGTATGAAGATGATCTTTTTGCGTTCCAAGCAATGTGGGAAAATATATAAAAATATGTTTAAAAAAATGGGATAGCGAAAATAACATTTGCACACAGTTATAATGCTATTTACATGAATATATGTTACCGGAAAATCCTATTCACTAACATTTTAACACGTATGTATTGGCTTATTTTTAAAGCTTATGTCTCATCGTAGTAATAAATAAGATAATATGTACACATATATATGTATGAGTAGGCGTCGGGGTCCACAACAGTAAGTAGAGTCAGTAAGATTCCACAAAAATAGTGTGGAGGTATGAGAGGGTGGGCAGTGGGGGTTCAGAAAAATATGGCGTGAGGTACTGAGGGTATGCAGGAGCACTGAAGGGCTGTGGGGGTTCTAGGAGCAGCTTGGCAGCTGTGTTGGGTTGAGGAGATTCATGTAAAATGTCTCAGACAAGCAGCTGTATAGTACAGATGTACATATATTATATACAAATTGATTAAAAATAAAATACACACACACATTTACTGTATTAAAGTATATGTGACGGACACGTTAATACAATGCACATGCATACATGTATGCGTACATATACAACACGTACATTAATTAATACATATCAGGGTCCGTAGATAAAGATCAGTAGAGTCTCCGTCAGGTTCACTAAAAATGGCATAGGGGACGTGGAGTGGTAGGCGTTGGGACGAAAGTCATGATGTATCAATTAAAATATTGATTGTATTTACGTAGCTTATTTACTTTTTAAAATTTGTACGTAAGTTTCAAATACTTAATCAAATTCAATTTAGCGATATAAGAGTTTCTTGTCTTATCGAAGTTTAATAATGAACTAAATTAAAAATGTAATGAAATGTATGCATATGTGAATAAAATATACGCACACATGTGTAGGGGAGGAGGAGACATGTCGTAACAATTTTTACCAAAAACAGTACTACTTATTATATATGTTATATTTTTTCATGAGAAAAGTGCTGATCGATAGCTTATATCGATGCCCAGCCGCAAAGTGTTTCTAAAGTATTCTTTAAGTATTCCTGTAGTATCCCACTCATGTCCCCTTTTTCGAGTTCTCTGAGAGTTCTCCAAGAGTTTTTTTTTCTACAATTTCAATTCATAAAGAGTTCTTAAATTGTTCATTTGATCCCACGGTACTTAAAAATACAATACAAACAAAAAACTATTTCGTTGAGAAATAGGTTTTACCTTTTAGAAATTTCTAACTCCGACTTCCGATATATACTTGTATCAGAAAAAAAGTGTGCCACCAAGTAGAATCGAACCCAAGCTAGCTAGAGCCCGCGTGTGACACAAATACACTACTCGACTATAGAGGATTCGGAACTTTATAAACATTTAACGCCTACACTAACTGTATACGAACACTATGATTTTAGTTTCTTAATTGGCTCGTATGATTAAAAAATTGTGCAAAAAATCTCCTGAGTTGCATGATAGTGTCCGGCGTAGGGTTCTTCAGCATTGCTTCAACTTTTTCCTGAGTGGGTTGATAACCATCTGCGTTGATTTTGTAGCCTGGATACGTGACGTCAGCAGCGGCGATCCTGCACTTGCTGAAGTTTATAGTTAGACCAAACTGACGCAGTCACTCCAGGACGGCACGTAGATGAAGCAGATGCTGCTCTTCACTCTCTGAGTACACGATGATATCGTCAACGTAGTAGTACACGAACTCCAAGTCTCTGAATACAGCATCTATGAAACGCTGGAATGTTTGCGTTACGCTCTATAGACCAAATGGCATCACCACGAACTCATATAAGCCGAGTAGGATGGTGATTGCAGTTTTTTGCACATCTTCTATCGCCATGGGTATCTGATAGTACGCTTTTACAAGGTCTTATGCGCTGAACATTTTCTTGTTGTGGAGCCTGGGGAAAAGATCTTGTATGAGCAGTGGTGAGTACCTATCTAGGACCGTTTAGGAATTTAATTGTCTATAGTCACCAGATGGCCTCCAGTCTACATCCTTTTAGTGCTCCACATGTAGCTTGCCCATGGGCTGTTGAATGACCTTATTATGCCTTGTTCCAAAAGAAGGTTGATGGCTGTTTTTGCTGCTCGTAGTTTCTCCCCGGCTAATTTTTAAGGTCGTTCCGAAACTGGTGGACCCTCTGTCACTATGTGATGGACGACCACCGTCTCCGGGACCGACCGGTGCTTGGCTGGAGGCCTGGTCAGATCAGTATACTTGTTGATCAGTACTGCGAACCGGACAGTCAAAATACTATCAGGATTGATCGTCGATATGCTGAGTACACTTGGTGTTTGGAGCTGCCAAAGTGACTTTAGTCCAGTGAGAGAGTCAATAAAGTGCTTGTACTTTAAATTGACGAGAAAGCCATAGTGTGCCAGCAAATCTGCTCTCACTATTGTCAGCTGTACATCAGGAATTGTCACGGGTCACTTGATATCGCGTCTGATCCCAAGGTCCAGTGTGACTAACCGTTGTCCGTATGTATTAATAATTGTGGAATTTGCTGCATACAGTTGCGTTGGCTGAGATGTGAGCTTTCCTTTTATTAGCCCCTTTGGCATAACTGTGATTCTAAGCCTGTGTCTATTAAAATTTTAGGTCGACAAGTTATGTCGAATATTATAAGGCGTGTGTCTTGGCCGCTGTTGCTCGTTGCATCGGTTAAGCACAGCTTTTTTAGTTTCCCTGACCTTTTGCTACATGGTTGCTTACACTTGTAGGACTTGTCACCAAATTTACTGTGGTAGTAGCAAAGGTTTGAGTCATCCTTATTTTGTTTGCGATGCCTGCTGCGTGATCTGGTCCGATCTCGTGAATTGCGTTGCCCTTGACCGGAGAGCCAATTGACTTCTTGAGCAAGAGTGTTTATTAAGTACTTGAGCTTGGCAATTTCTACGTGCGTGCTTGTTTCCAATAAGCTTGCATGCTTTGCCTCTACCGCGCAAATTTCGCTTTTTGTTGGCTTGAAAATTTCAACGATTTTGTCGGTGTATAACATCAGATTATTATATTTCATAACGAATGGTTGTAAGCTTCACATTTTTGAATTTCGTGGGTTACAGTTTTGTATCGGTAGTGCAGGAGCTCTACATAACCATTAGTTACTAAGTGTAATAACTATACTATCTTGGTACTATGTCTGCTGACTGCTCCTCCCGTGAAGGCAGTCCGCTGGCTCGCGCGTAAGAGTAAGCACGGTCGTGTAACTCTCCTTCCCTACTGCTGCACTCTTGTTGGGCGTTGCAGTTAGTTTCCTCGAAAGAGCTCATTGACTCGTTAAAAGAGCAGTTTTCTCACACTAAAGTGCAGTCAGTATTGACCTCTTTGCTATACCAGTGTTGTAAAATCAGTGTATTTTGTAATAATATATCAAGAAAGGAAGTGAAGGTGTAAAAAGTGGTACTTATTAAGATTACCTACTACTCCTTTAGATCTTACTCCTGCTCTTTGAGTCCCCGTCCGGCTTAAAATCTTCACCCTCAAAATACAGTCTATTGATTTTGATGCTAAACATTTTTGTCCTTCGAGCCGGATCGGAGTTAGAGTAGGAGTCTATTTTTCTTCTCTTGGCCACGTGCCTTCTCTTGAGTCAGCCATTTGGGCCTTCTCTTTTCTTCAGCGTTGAGCGAGCAGGACTTGGTCAGCGAGCCAGCACGTTGTCCGTCTCTCTTCCTCTCAGCCTTGTGCAATTTATGTATTGAGAGATCTGCCTCACCAAGTCGTACGACAAGGCTTGCGCAGTAAGATGTCGGCACGCTTAATCATGGTCATTGTTGTTACGCGGCAGTCAAGTGCGTGTCAGCTCTGCGCAAAGGCAGAGCGGCCATTATGAGCGAACAGCTTGCTGTTCAGTAACTCGCTCGACACGCTGAAACAACGGCTATTGTTGCACCGCACAAGGGTGCGCCGCTGCTCCAGTGGAGCGGGACTGCGGCCATTACAAGCTGGCACTGCTTTCTTAACTGCGGAACACTACACCCCACTATACATTGCTGCCAAGTGTAGTATTCTCCGATGTTGCTGTAGGCCGTCCAGTGCCGGAACCCAACGCTGCTGCTGCGGATCTTTCTCTGCTGCGGGCCGTCCACTGCCTGCACCCACTGCTACTGTTGCTGCCCTTTTCTGCTGCGGCGGTCCAGTGCTGGCACTAGCTGCTGCTACTGCGGGCCTACTAGTGCCTGCATCCACTGCTGCTGCTGCGGGCCTTTCTCTGCTGCGGGCCGTCCACTGGCTGCGCGGGCCTTCCTGCTGCGAGCTATTGGCTTGCTACTCACTGCTGCACTGTTAGGAAGCCTCCTAGGACTTTATTGTCTCGCCTAGATGCAATTTCCTTACGCTTGTAATCTCCTTATTGCTGCACGTTGTTATGCACTAATTCAGTGTAAGTTTTAGTATTTTAACTTATAAGTTGTGTCAATAGTGAATTGAAGCGTAATATTTTTAAAATTGATAATTTATACCAATGTTGTTTTGAACTAGTATCGAGCGCACTTAAATTAGGTGTAGTAAATGTTAGTCAGTTCGATTTCAGTGAGTCATCTAACCCCTTTGTAATCCTCTTGCTCTTTGATTTTAATACGTTGAGATTAGCCTTTGCCACTTTAATTCAAAGGCATCGTTTCTCTTAAATCGTTAAAATTATGGAAGCCCTTTATAACCCACAGCTTTGTCTTTTTTCAAAAATAAATAATTCTTTTACCAACTTTAAAAAGCTTGGTGCATCTAAGATGACTAGAGGTTATGCTGTATCTAGACTTCAACAAGTTAAAGATGCCTTTGCACAAACTAAAGTAATCGATGGTTCGATAAATCAACTTGCAGATTTGAATACAGAACACGCTTATTACACTGATAAGGTGTTTGAAAGTTGTGAGGATAAGTATTATTCTGTTGTCGGGGAGTTCGAGGATCATTTGTTTAACCTCTCTAGTATTAACGTTAATCCTCCTGTGCCTACAAATCCAGTTCATGCTCACAATGCTTATCAGAATTACACTTCCTTACCTTCAATAGATCTTCCTGTTTTTAATGGTAAACTTGACAACTGAGAAAGCTTCCATGATGCATTCCGAGCCCTAGTTCATAGAAAGAAAGATTTACCTGGTATCATCAAATACCAACACTTACGCACCCACGTCTCGGATGAGGCCTCCTATTTAATAAAAAATATCCCTTGACGGAAGAGAATTACACCCAAGCCTGGGAGGTTCTCCTTAAACTCTATGACGATTATAGGCACCTTGTTACAACTTACACAAATTCTATTTCGAATTGTCAACCAAAGAAAAACGGTTCGTTGTCAGAAATTAAAGAATTTGTCAAGAAAATGAGCAGTCCGTATGATTCCTTGCTGACCTTAGGTAGAGGTGAGGGCGATGAGGATATCTTTGTGGTATTAGTATCCAGTAAGTTTGATTTCTACACAAGTAAGGACTGGCAGAGAAACCTTGGTAGTAGGAGTATTCCTCCAACCGGGCAACAATTGCGTGATTTTATAACTAGTCAGATTATAACTTTGGAGAATTCAACCAAAAAACCCTTGCACATTAGCAATTCTGATAAATTAAGAACCAAACCCAATAAATTGCTAACTGTACATCAAGCTGCTACTTGGATCGACTCTGACAGTCCTGAGTGCTCTAGTTGTGACCAGAGTCACCACTTGCATCAGTGTAATACATTTAAAAATAAACCGTGAAATAAGAAAAAACAGTTCATAGATAAAGAACATCTTTGCTTAAATTGTTTTGGTAGACATACAAAGAACGCTTGCAAATCTAAGTTTGATTGCGCTATATGTCATAAAAGATAACATACACTAATGCATTCAGGTGATTTTGCGACCAATGAGCCAGGGTACAGGCCGCTCCGTTTATTAATGAAATATCAATTAATAACACAAGCGCCTATCACCTAATAATCCAGGACGTTTACTGGCCACTCTGTTAGTTAATGAAATATTAGTTAATAACACAAGCGCCTATCACCCAATGACCCGGGACACTTACTGGCCACTCCATGAATTAATAAAATATTAAATATTAACATAAGGACCTGTCACCCGATGACCCGAGGATCTTATTGGCCACTCCATTAATTAATAACACAAGTGTTTATCACCTAATGACCCAGGGCATTTACTGCCCACTATGTTAATGACACGGGGATGCTGCTGAAGAAGGCAACAGGGATCCTAATCACTCCCGAGGCTCTGTTGTCAAGGGCAGATCGTGTCTTAATGTTAATGTGATTAATTCCCTCAGACATCCTAAGGCTCCTTAGGTTCTTCTTGCCATTGCTATTGTTTATATGATTGATGCCAATGGTACTCGACTTAAGGTAAGAGCTTTAATTAATCAGTGCTTATGATCCTCTCTTTTGTAAGCCTCTCTCTACGACTCTTTGACCTTTTGGTCTCAAAAAACGAATGTCTCATTGACTGGTGTTGGAGAACAGGTTGTGACCGTAAAGAGGTCAGTCCGCTTTACTGTTAAGCATCATTTTGATTCCGACTTCAGTTGCGAGGTCAAAGCATTGGTTGTCCCTCGAATCTCTTCTTACAAACCTCAATTGTGCAAAAAAATAGTTGATTTGACTCACTTATATGGGTTGGAGCTAGCCGATCCAGAATTTTTCAGTCTTGATAAAATTGACTTACTGCTTGATACGTTGGTTCATTCAATCATTATTAATGATTCAATAAGGAAGGGTAAAATTAATCAACCAATCGCTTCTTCCTCTAAATTAGTTTGGCTTCTATATGGTCCTGTTAGTATGAAATTGACTACAAAATCTAATAATCCAGGGACGTTTCATGTTTCTGAAGAATCAGATCCATTCAAACTTGTACAGAAATTTTGGTTAGTTGAGGAGCCCTTGGTGAAGCCCAAATTGAGTCCAGAAGACGCTGAATGCGAAAATCATTTTTCTCACAGACATTCCCGGCTACTCAATGGCCGATATTCAGTAAGATTACCGTTAAAGAGCAGTTTTCTCACACTAAAGTGCAGTCAGTATTGACCTCTTTGCTATACCACTGTTGTAAAATCAGTGTATTTTGTAGTAATATATTAAGAAAGGAAGTGAAGTTGTAAAAAGTGGTACTCATTAAGATTACCTACTACTCCTTTAGATCTTGCTCCTGCTCCTCAAGTCCCCTTTCAACTTAAAATCTACAGCCTCCAAATACAGTCCATTGATCTTAATACGGAACAGTCGGCTTTTTGTACGAGCTGTCTTAATTCTTGATTTTCATTAACCATGAGATACGATCTGACACTTTTTGGCATGTAATTCAGAAACATTGCACGTAGTACTGCTTTATTGCACTGCCCTGCTGATAATTATCTTAGCCTGTAAAAAATATGCGTTGGTATTTAGTTTATTATATGCTCTCCGCTCAAGAGTTTTCGAAGCTTGGATTCGTCATTTTCTACGAATGTGTCCAGAATTCTTTGCTTAATTTTCTGGTACTTGACGGTTTCGGGCAGTTGTGCAACTATATCACCCACAAAATTAGACGTGCTCGAATCAAAGCTTAGTACGACGTTTTTATATTTATTAGAATCGCTTGTAATACGATTTATGTCATAGAGAGCTTGAAGCTGAGAGAACCAAAATCACGAATTTTCTTTATAGAATAGTGGTGCCGACACATGCTTTCTAACCATGGCTATTTGAGGTTGACCGTTACCGTTATTTTTGATGGTCCTCATTCGGGCATTAATTTCTTAAAGCTGCCTATCAAGAAGTTGCTGAAGTTATAAGTTGTCGGCATTTTGTGGGCTTAGTTCCGTTTGTTTATCCAGCATGTTGTTGTATTTGGCTCGTTTTATTTCAGCCAGGTACTGATTTATCCCTTTGAGGTCTGCTCCGCGCTTAATGTTTCTGGTTGGATGTTCTTGCTTCAGTAGGTATCACCCATGCGGTTACTGTTACCAATGGGCTACTGGGTAGCACTAAACAACAGTGTATTTACACACAATTGTATATGATTTATTTTACACCTTTTTACAATGAATATGAACACCTTGGATTGTATAGAATAGTTAAAGTTCTTTAAATAACAGTTAATAATAATCAATACACTTAAACACTGAGGCAAAACACTGTATTGTTCAGAGGCGGAGTGATTGAGCGAACGCTGCATGCAAGATCTGCTCTGACTAGGTAGACCGTTGGAAGGGCTCTTTTGGCTCCGCAGCTGTAGAGAAGAAGTCGCAGGGCCTGAGGACTTGTTTCCTTCTGTGCCACGTTGCCAAACCATTTTTTCCCACTAGGCAAGGTTGCCTGTTTTCTGTCTGGATTGGCGATGGTAAGACTGCACCATAATCTTCAGGTCCGAAACAGAGTGCACAACCAACTCAACTAATATACGGTATGACCTACTAGACTAGGAACTTACAAATGCTCATAGTATGTACCGGAGCTTAACCTTAATTTGTATGTGCTTCTGTTGATTAAATTTTAATTTTGATTTCACATAAGTTTTACTGACTTGGATAGCTTACTTTTCCTCAATTTTTCAAGAAAAGCTTTTATTCGTGGGTATGCAAGTGAGGCAGGACTTCAGAAATTAGCTTGTTGAATTTTCGTTTGTGTTAAAATTAATAATCGATCTAAATATGAGATCGAATTGGAAAACTGAGGATCAGCGGCTTGAGATTTTGTTTCTTTAGGTAATAAACTAAAGCACGGACAAGCGAGCACGTTGGATCTTTAAAGATTAGTGGTTTGGGATTTTGCTTGTTCATCAAATTAATAAATACTCGAAATTTGATTTTTTTTTAAATGGATCCATGGTTTACACAGATAGCGCAGATAGCTCGCATGCAAGTTCATCGTTTTCTTTTTGCATTCATGGGCTCGAACCTTCGTCGATGTGATCTGACTTTCTTTTATCGTTTTGACAGTTTTATTAGTTATTTATTAACTTTTTTGTCCTTAAAGTCTTCTATTAGTACTAGTTATGCAGATACGTACGTAAAAATTAAATATTAAATACGGTAGCGAATATTTATTATGGTACAAAACATAATTGTCTTTCGCACGTTGCTACACAAAATAAAAATAACTAAAATTTTAAAACCAATAATTTCGAGACTTTTACATTTGTGCATAAATTTTTTATTGTTTTTAATCAATGCTTTACTTTTTGACACCTACAACGACATGAAATAAGCTATCGGTATAATTTAAAATAATAACTGAAGATTAATAGTAAGTGATGAGGAAAATTCACGTACGACATCTTCTTGGATATTTTCTCTTGAAATGACAAAAAAATTTCTCTTTGTACTGGAACAAGTTATAATAATGTAATTCTTATAAGATACAAAAATACAAGCTAGAGCTTACTGTACAATGACAGTAAAGTTATTCTAGGTATTTAATATTTAATTCAGATTTAAATGGCTGTTTAAGTATTGATCATAGAAGAGTTTGAAGAAACAAAACTAAAGAGTTACCAGTAAGACCACCGAAACAAAAAAAAATCATTGTCCATGCCGTGATTCGAGCCCGAGAATGCAAAAATCAAATGATAAATATGCATGCGAGCCATCTGTGCTACTAAAGCTCTGTGTATCTTATTGTCAAAAGTTAATCTTGTTTATCATGAAGCTCCAAAGCTTGTCCTAAATATCAAGGCTCGCTATATTTATTACATTAATTTCGCAAACCAAATTTGGTATTCATTTCTGTTCATAATAATTTTTATTACACGTTTCAAGACTTTGTTTTATAATTTGCGTTGTTTGATCATGTTATTACAATTATACATCATGCTGATCGTACGACGTTACTGTAATATGTACAGATAACTGCGCATGTAACAAAAAGTTGTAAAATAACGTTGCCGAGTAGCGAGAGAAGCAGAGAGATTTTTCACACAATTTTTTTATCAAATGAGCTAATGAAAGAACAAAGATCATAGTATTCGTATACAGTTGATGAAGACGCTAAATGTTTATAAGCTTCCAAATCATCTATAGTTAAGTGGTGAAGCGTGTTTGTGTCTCACGCAGGCTCTAGCTAGCTTGAGTTCGATTTTACATGGATACTTGGATGCACACTTTTTTTCTGATATAAGTATATATTTGAAGACGGTGGTAGAAATTTCTAAAGGATAAAACCTATTTCTCAACGAAATAGTTTTTTATTTGAATTTTATTCTTAAGTGAAGTTTTATTAGGTATTATTTTATAAACTTATAGCACTATAGGACTTGATTAATGACTTATCACGCTGTTAATGACTAACTTAAGTCTTCTAACATAAAATACATTCCACCCAATCTTTACGAGACTGGCTATATAGGCTCTATCACAAATAATACAATACCACTCGTTAGTTTTTGGTTGTGAATTGGGACTTTGAATTACTTATTTGATTTTTTCCATGTCATTTTTTTCAGTTGGTTTACCTTAACTTTACCTTTTTCCTTTTCTTTTAGTGTTTTATGGTAGTTTTAGGGTAAGAAATATAGTATACTCTCGTATACTATACAGTTAACAGCCGAAGTTAGAGCGTGGATCAATCAAACGTCGAAACTAACGCTACCGTGTTTGATCAGATTTCAATGAGGGCACTCGTTGGCCGATAAAATTGGTGTTAAATCGAAGGCGAAGAGACAGTAACCGTTGAGATAAGATTTGTGATCGATAATATTTCCTTATTTGAGAAAGTGAATGCCAGTACCCGAACAGAAGGTATGACAAGCATCTACGTATAAAACATAGTTTTTAAGTCTGGCTGTAATGGTTTGGAAGAAAATTTAACACTGCTAGTGTACCATTAAAGAAAATTAATATTGAAATAATAAAATCTAAATTGATTCATAATGTGATTGCCATTATGAGCTTGATTTTGTACGTAACAGACGATTATTTGCTTAGGTAACTGGCCTCAAATAATATAATCTAAAGTGTAGCCATGAATACCACTATGTATTGTTACAGCTTTCATTTCGACATGCGTGAGTGGATATTTTGCTCTGCTCTTTGACAGAGCTTTGATATGGATTAACAAAGCAGATGGACTTATTTAAACACGTCTCACTAAAAAATTTACTCTTACAACGGAAACCAAGCTTTTAATGTCCATAAGGCAAAACGCATCGGGAGATCTTAATTATCACATTTTCATCTCGACGTCATTGATGAATAATTTTTCCTGATTGTATACATCGTAATAAAGATGACCAATCAGATCAATCGATTTCTTTGCTGGTAGTAATGTACTTTGCTTGACGATTCCCACGTTGGTATCTGACACATCGTCAATCTTTGTAGCATCTCGTTGCATCATAAGGCACTCGTTAAGTGAGATGATTTTGCCGGAGGTCTGTAATTCAATAAAGTTTCCAAATATACTCTGTAAGCGTACGTATTGTTAGAAAGTAATACAGGTTTCTGATTAAAAAACATATCGACTTGGTTAAGCAACGAATGCATAAAATTAATTATCAGCCCTGCCTTTGTGATTTTAGATGCTACGTCAGTATTCAATTTTTCATCTTCATTGACACTAAACTTGATAAGAAGAGTAAGCATCTTAAGTGTGAGATTAATGTACTCGTCATAATTATCTGGTACGACAAATTTGGCTGGTAAATCATTCGTGAGCGATGACATCAGCCTGATTGAATCTAGTGAGAACCCTCGATAGTTGTTTGAGTCGGTGAAGTATCAAACAAATGTAGCTCAGACTTTAAGTACTTGCACCCATGACTGTGTAAAAAAGCTATTTTCGTAAAATTTAACTATCAAAGATATCTCTTGCAGTTCTCTGTCCATTTTTTTTTTTTTTATTGTTTTTTTGGTCTTGTTTGCACGTTTTCTTAATTTTTTTTCTTTGCGCTCTTACGACGGCCACGTCTTGACTGCACAGTCCTACGAAGCAATTGCAACTTAAATGGCTCGTCGAGTCACCTAACTTAATATCCTGAACATTCTATTAGCTTGTCTAATTTTTCCTCGGCTTTTCTCGTCAGCGTGTTACCAGACTCCTTTACACGAGTGCAAAATATCTCTTTAAAAGATATATTTACAGTGGTGACATCGGACATAATGTTGATACCTGCACGAACAGCTTCTTGGGCAACAGATTTGGCACCTTGTTTAATGGTGATAACAATAGTCGAACTACTCCGGCAAAAAACGATTCAATATCTCTATGTTCTCATTGATAGGGGGCCCCACCATAATGCGTCAAAGACCTCCATTATTTCCATGAATTGTAGTCAGACTTTCACCTAAACCACCACTTTGTACCACAAAATATCCTCGTAAAGATACATAGTTTTTAATTGATTCGTTTGACGTAATGCATTACCATCAGCGTTCTAAATTCGAATGGTATAAGCCTATTAATCGGTCTCCCTGTATTGATTTTAAGTGAAATGAGTTAAATAAGAATGTTTTGTACATAAAAGGTCAAAAAGCTTTATTTTTGACACAGCCGTACGCGTAATCTTGAAGTTCCAACGACGTATCTCGCAAAAAACACAATTTAATGTCTCCTTCGACGTGTAGTTCATAAATGTCACTGTAAATCATGAGCATCGATGGTAAAGCATTGGCGAGACTTGCTGGATACACGGATCAAATTTCGTTATTTTCTAAGAAAAAACTTGTTACACCTTCAAAGCCTAAGATCTTACGTAATTTTTTGAAAATTAGTAAACAATATATTTATTTACTGTACACTGTTTTGGAACAGACTCACTTAGCCACTACGTAATCACCCCTTCCAAAACTGAAAACCACGTGATCTCACGTGATATCGAGACTATAGATTTTTTGATTCTTTCTGTAATATTTGTGTTTAAACTGGGACGTATGTAATAATCTACATGACTCACAAAACTTTCTCTGTGTACATTATTATGTAACCATAGTATGCACTTTACGGTAATTTTTCTTGTGCTATCTTTTACTACATGTTAAAACGTCAATGGCAATTGAATCTCTGTCTTATCAACATTTCATCGACCGTGAAAATTAATTTGCTAAGGTAATTTTTTTACGTAATGCGCAGTAGTGTTATAAGGTTTATACTGCTTATAACTGTTACTAGGCAACACAACGTCAAATTTATACTTTATTTTATATTTCTCAAATAGTTCCCTCCACCTAGGAATTCAATTTCTCAGGATACCTCTTTCAGCTAACAAAATCTTTTTTAGAACGTCCTTTAGCTGAACTTTTCAAAATTTTGTCAACCTCGAAGAAGCTTTTGTTCCACTCCTTTTGCATTTTGCTGTATTCCTCCTCGTAAAAGAAATCATTAATGTCTTCGTCAGCTAAATCTCTTAAAAAATTTACTGGAGATAGTTGCGTGTAAGAGATAAGTAGAATTTTTAACAACATTTAAGTCCAACCGCTTTCGTAACCTTTGGCAAAGACATTATTTATCTTACTGATAATAATCACATAACTACACAATCACATGCAGCATGCTGTCAATAAAGTTACTTTGGTCAATAAAGGTAGCAAGTCAATTAAAGCGACGAGACAACAGTTTTTTTTCCTCCTCCTCTGTTTTTTAAAAGTTTCACTTCTGTTCCATTGCTTTGATCACTTTTCCGCTTAATCGATACCATGTTCGTAGTTGTTTTGAGAGAAGCGCAACTTTGTTTATTTTTTTTTTTTTTACTTCACGGCGACGCCATTAATTCAGTACCACTTCCATTAAGATAACTTCTAGCATTCAACGTAGATCTTGGTCTCTTATTTGTCGATTTTGATTTTCCGTCATCGCCATCGTCGTCGATCAGTAATTTTAATACTTGAGCGTTTTCAACACACTCTTGCGGGATGTTTGCCATACGGAGTGCCACTGAAAATCGATCACACCTTACCACTGTGCGTTTTCTCCTGTCCTTTAAGGCATCGTTCACCAGGTTAACAATGTTCAACTGTGGTACGGAAACGCCACCTATTATAATGGTATGTTTCTTGCTCCACTTAAAGTTACCAGTAGCGCGCAATCATCGTAAGATAACTGCAGATTTTTTACGAAACTTTTTTAGTACGCTTTCGATAAGCTCGGCATTCTGCATTCCCCCCTCTTTACGATTCTCTTCATCCTTATCGACGTCGTCGTCAGAGGGATCGTTATCTTGTGATACCTTGGCATTCTTTCTGATCGTGTCAGTAATCCCTCGTGGAGTTCAATATTACTTCCAAGATCTCGGTAATCATACTTCTAATCACCGTAACAAAACATGACCCGCTCAAATCGAGTATCACTCATACGATTAATATGTCACAAAAACCGTCTAACAAACACGGTCTTGCCACAACCTGTAGGCCTACTAAGCATACGCGTCACAGAAGTTGGTGTTGCCATCGCGTATCGATACTGCCAAACTAAGCTCTGTCGAAAAGCAGAACGACCGTGCTAGGGGCCTCTGCGCACCATTCGCAAGACCTCCATCGTTTTTGGAAGGCTATCGCAAAGATGGCCTTGCGTGACCAATTAGCTTTTTTGGTTAGGATCAACTGCTAATCGAGCTCTTTTTGCCACCATCGCCACCGCCACGACTGCAATCACCGTCGTTTATAGATGTCTTGCGCAACCAATCAGCTTGTAACGTCGCGTCGGTTGTAGCACCCGTTACGAGTTATTGGAATTGAAGTAATAATGTTGCAACAGATCTTAAGCCAGCATTACGATTAATTTTATTTTTGTCGAGATTTATTCCTTCAGTTTTCCAAGTTTTGTCAATATAGGCCTTCTTTTGCTCATAAGATGTAGAGGTAGGTGGGTACACTGAAGCTAGTGTATTATTTAAAAAATTCTTTAAAATAAGGTGCAAATAATCCTTCTTCACCCGTATTTTGATTGTAGTGGGTTATTTGTTACATATATACTTCATACATATTTTTAGCGATATAATCTACTTAAACAGCCACCTTAACTTTTTCGGCTCTTCACGTACCTCGTGAAATGCAGTCTCTTTCGTCATCGTGGTTACAGTACTTTTGAAGCATATTCTCGCAACACGTACGAAACAAAGGAAAAACAAATGAGCTTACCCTGCATTTTCACCGATAATGCCACTTTCTAGGTAATAACACATTACACATAATTAAACCGTTACTTGAGAGATAGCATTATTGTTGTGTACTATTTGATTACACTCCCCTTAATTAAAGTATAAAGTTAGATAACCAACGGGAAATATACCTCGTTCGCTAGTTTGTGAATATAAGACGCATACGTCAACGTATAAAATTTTTTCACAACTCCGACAATCATACATTTTTACAAAGTTTCCTGTTTGACCACCAAAAAATGCATCACGTGTGTTCAATGGTTTTTTACTCTAATAACTTTAATTTTCTCGAATAACTGTTGTGATTTACGCCTTACTCGAATACGTTACTTATCACCATCGCTTATTTTTCTTACTACTTAATTATTTACAACAACATATTAAAAATCCGATTTCCCATTGATTTCTGATTCTCACTTTCCTTAATAATAATTTTATTACCATTTAATACTACATAGTTATTGAGTTGTTAATCGTTGAGAGGTGTACTTGCCTGATAAATACTGTAAGTGTTATTAGTGAATAGTTTACCTTTAAAAACTTATTGAAATTTGATTCAGTTTTAGAAGTACAGCTCTGGATAAATAATAGACTTTCATTTTTAAGTTAATCCTTAAGTTGTGCATTGACGAAATCTTATAGCTTATGAAATCGTAAAAAACCAATAAAACTAATGATAAAAAGCAAGTTTATAGCTAAATTGCTATAAACATCAGGTATACTGTTTGATCTCACGTTGCTTAAGGAGATTTAAAACAATTAGATTGTTGTCAAGTATAGATGTACAATAATTTTCTAACATACATTTAATCGCAGTAATTCGCAAAAGCTCACACACAATACGGCAGACTAGGCTCAGTACACACAAAGATTGTTCACATCTTTGTGGATCACAAATTTTTGTACACAAAATATTGCACACAAGCTGATAAATATCGATCACAAGATATTTTATTAACATTTTTTTGTGCTTAGTGTTTGTGCCAAAATGAAAGGAGTTTTTTTACAGACAATATTTAATTTTGATTCGATGTGCACAAAATGTACGTTCGTTGAGGCACAAATATTGTGCACAAAAAAATAATTATAAAATATGTCTATATTTTTTGTTTCTTAATACACGAGAAAATAAATTATTAAAACATTTTTTTTGTCAAAAAAAACTTTTTAAATAACGTTTAGATAAATAGTTACATGTTAGTTGTACCAAAGAACATATTAAATTTACTAAATTTATTTATTAACTAAGACAAACTATTATGTAGCATGAATTGTTTCTATTCTCTACAAATAAATTTAGTTTTTTAATTTTGGCAAGAAAATTAAAGCATTATAAAATATCTTGTGACGTTATTTAAAGGATTCTCGGTAAGCACAACTTTAATACAGAAGAGACAATGTATATTTATAGATTTTGTTTTATTGCAACGTACTGTCCAAGTTTTCGAGACATCTGTAGGCAAACTTAAACTACACATATTCACATGAGTAAACAGAAATAGTAATCTGTTACATTTGAAGACAAATGCAAACATATGTTTTATAAATATAATCTGGTAAGTAAATTATAAGAAAAATTACTAACTGGTTTAAGGGATTTTCTTAATGGATAGTCAAACCCCTACTTAACTGATACATGTACATAAAGCACTTTAATAAGCTAGTTTTAAAATGGAAATAACAACGTTTATGAGTATGACAGTATTTATACAAATATAAAGACGCAAGGGTTGGACAAGTAGTGACATTAATAAAAATATAACAGTGACTGTATATGTCACTTTAAGCAAATCTTATATTATTTCAATCAAAGTCATGACCATACTCATTTAAGAAATATAGATGTATGATACAATACAATGTTGCAATAAACTAAAATTTATAAGTATACAGTGTTTGCTACATATTTACATTGTGCTGGCCAAAAATCTTTGAAACAGAGTACTTACATAAAACCATGTAAGCAAACAAAGATAATTTTAAGAACACTATAATTTATCACTCTATAATTTCATGTAATAATAGTAAATACTAAACGTTACGCTTTATTATACTAAGTTTTTTATGTAATCAAATGTTTGTTTGATTGAAAGGTTTTAAATTTTCTAAGATAGTATCTTTTTTGCGTGATAACATAATATATAGTTATTTGTTTCTCTGCCAAACTAAGCTCTGTCGAAAAGCAGAACGACCGTGCTAGGGGCCTCTGCGCACCATTCGCAAGACCTCCATCGTTTTTGGAAGGCTATCGCAAAGATGGCCTTGCGTGACCAATTAGCTTTTTTGGTTAGGATCAACTGCTAATCGAGCTCTTTTTNTTATTATTATAATTAGTATCATTATTATTATTTTCTTTATTTCTTACTTCATCCCTTTCCGGTTTGCCACAGATAACTTGAATCTCCTTTTGTGGCTATTCTTATATCGCCTTACTTTTATACTCCTTGTCTTTTTTAAAGCCATAACTGACTCTTTTCTAACCTTTAAATATCTTCCAGATCCACTCATTTTCTGTAACATATTTTTCTCAAAACCTTATTTCATCAACTTCCTCAAATTTTTTTTCTTTACTTTTTCACATCTTAGTTATCATCACTTTTTTTATGATATTCTATAAATCTTTTTCACATTTCCTTTAGTTTTTTTCTCTATTTTTTAAAATACAATGTGATCCACATAAAACAGACTCTCTACTTTCTCACTGCCTACTTTTTATCATCTACACTGTCTTTTCCTCATTTTTTTCCAAGTCTGTTTAGTATACGTGAAATATTTAACTTCGTAGATTGTAATATTTTCTACAACACAACTCCATTAACTTTTTGTAATTAGTATTTCTGCAAGCTCTTGCGTTTTTTTTTTTCAATTTACTGCTATAATTTTGTCTTGAATTTTGCATTCCGATTATCTTATCATGCTTCCGCTTCCCTGTATTCTTACGTCCTACTTAATAATGCTTATTGTCTTTGATACGTCTTAGCTATAGACTTCTATCATTTTCGATATATGAGCTTTTAGTTCTATTTTTTGCAGTATTATATTTTTACTTTGTGATTTAAATATGTTAATTTTTTTTTCTTACATATTTTTGTGCTAATTTCTTATTTTGCTTTTTTTATATTTTTTTAGTGCTAGAACATATAATTCTATTCAGAACCATTTGGCAACTATCTTTTTAAATTTGGCCATTTGCCCTTCTCTACCCACATTTCCACTAATACTGTAAGGTTCAAGTTGTTAAATAATTAATCGTAATTATATAACTTTATCATCCGGTAACAACTAGATGACTGTTGATTTAGGTCTCACACTCTCTGACGGGCCATGGAACTAGCAGACTGTCCAACAAATTAATATTTTCGGAATAACTCTTCTTTTAGTATTTTTTATTTATTTAATGAGGCACTCTATACAATGTTGGCGTACTTATATTTTTATTTTAATATTCCTATTGTAATTTTAACACGTTTCTTAAGATTTGAATAGTGTATCTGTGAATTGATTTAATGAATTAAGAACCACACTCGATAAGCGATGGAAAGCTATTTACTAAAACGCTGCGTAAATAAATGCACCGTAAGTAGAGCCTTAGTTAAAACTTCTTTGTCTTACATGCTATAGGGTCGGTTCTTGCTGACTTCATGTGTATAGACTTAGTGGCTCATTTCGGATGTCACTTGACACTTCCGAGTGCCACGAAGTACACAGTCAGCTTTGTTAGGTGACGACTTTCGTTAAGCATGACTCTTTTAAGAGTCCTTAAATTTTATCATAAAGGGAATGAGTTTAACATAAAATAGAATAAAATAAAAAATTTATTTATTTACGCAAGTTATCACTTAACAGCCTCCTGTTCATAAGACTATCATCATCCTCGGTGAATATTTAGTTATTTTAGCATTATACAAAACAAGGTTATGACTATTTAACTATTTAATACTAAATTACAAATAAATTCATGTAGGACTAGAAACTTTTTCCTTAAAAGGAAGTATGATTTGTATTGGCTTGATGATTTGGACATTGGGTGGTGAAATCAATCTATTACATATTATGTTCTACAACACGGGGCGTGGTGCCGGTCATATTTATCGAGGCTGACATTTTTATTACAAATATTGCATCTCATTTCCATTTCAGTTAGGATTGTACACAATATACTATGCAATTATAAATCGCATTTATATACATAATTTTCACATGGCGTATATATTGTTATGGCTTGTTTATGGTTGCGTGTCTTTTAATTGTTGGCATACCTAACTCTATGGTTTTAAAGTTTATTATACGTCCTGATCCTTGCTGCTTCGGTGCAATACATGGCAAATGCCATTTAAAAATCCTATACATCATCTCTCATGGCTTGGAGTTTCATATAACTATATCATTGAGTGGGCCAAAAGTCATTAGATACTTGGTCCACTTGTTGGTCGTAATTACAACCGGTCCTTTTATCATCAGCCTTGGCAGTAATTTTCCGATCGTGCCGCTTGAAGTATCTACACTAAAACACTTTTACAGCTGTATCATCAGTACAATACTTCTGAAACGCCAGTGTTGGCCACAGCGATCACTGTATGGCACCATCTTGCGGCTATCGCAGGAGAGTCCTGCAGTTGTAGCAGTAAGTACACAGCTAATCCGTTAATTCTATACCACCGCCAAAGCCGATGTTCTTATTCCTGCGCTACATGCAGTGTATATACATATACGTTCTGCACGTTTTATTCAAGGCTTTATGTGTAAGCGTATTTATTGTATGTACACACTTTAGTACCGAAGTATTCATGTGTGTATATATATATATATTAAACATACATTTATATATACACTGCTATTTTGGCAGTGTTGTACTGACGATACTGATGCACAAGTTTTTCAGTGTATAACTAGTGGTATAATCGTTGTAGTTGTGGTTTTAGTTGTGTTGGCGATGGAGTTAGGCTCCTTTTGTTGAGTTGTAATGCAAATTATAACTATCTTTCACGTTGCCTTAGCTTCATCTTTCATACCATATTAAATACAAACAGATACATTGTTTCTCCCGTCTTGAGGTTTGTTGGAAAAATAAATGTCTTGTATACCTTACGGATGTTCGAAGAACTCCGTTAGGTAATAAGTATTATAAGGTTTCTTTATTAGGACATGAATCCCCCTATTTGTACGTTTAACTTGTACGAAGTAAGAAATAGGTCTTTCTTCATCTTCTTCATATGCTTTGATTCTAGTATTTTTATTTTATCTAGACTGTAATAGTCTAGATACAGGAGGCAGTCGCTTAATTAATGTTTGCTCCGTCGTACGCACATTACAGGGTGTTTTATTTGCAAACGCTTCTGAAGGTACTAATATTGGCATCTCCTCTTATGGTATCAATCAGTATCAATTAGGGATCCATCATCAATGATGAGCTGAATTGGCGGTTTCTGATGGTGTGTAGTATTATTGTCTATAGAGCAATATAGGGCTGCTCTTGTAAGGCTTTAACAGTGCTGAATGGTTGTAGTAACTGGTGTTTTTCTAGTTTGTTTATAGGACCCTTTATCATAAGGCTTAGAAAACATCCACTGGCGATGGTGTCTATTGTCTGAGCCATTTTTATGTAATCTGTAAGTGTAAATATGATGGGTCTTATGAATTTTAATAACTTATAAATGTATATGTGTAAGTACTGTTGTAGTGTACTTCGTGCTGTTAATAATTGTAATTATTGGTACGTTATGTGTTGAATGTAAATACAAAAATAAAATTATGTTCATAAAACGGTGGGCTAATGGGCAGAAAATACATGGATGGATGCAATCATTACTTATCGTGCTGTGTCGAAATATTTGCGGATTCACAATACACCAGAATAAGTAATGTTAATACATGCTAAGGATTAATATTAGAAAATAAAACTTTTATAATAGAGTAACATGCAGCTGTAATAAAACACAATATGCGTTTTAATTTTAAAGCCTCAAAGTTTTTTTTTTCCAATCCACGAAACCTCAAACAATACATTTTGTATAATAAATCTTCAAGGGAAAACTAGACAAAACAGTGCAGTTAAGGAAAAAAAAATTATATCATGTCTGTCTCTACCAATATATTTTGAATACGTAATGGTAATAATTAACTAAACAAAAATTCGCTCATTCGTTTTACACAGCATACAATTAAAATCTTAGAACTAAGCGATGTATTTTCTTGACGTAGAATGTAGCTAGTTGAATGGTAGGGTTTAATTACTGGGTTCATTTTCTACTGTTGTTTCTTTTCGTAAATCGATGATTTTGGCAAAGGCTGGCTTTGTTTCTGAAGTTTGTGTACATCACTATATTCTGCATGTAATGACATGTCTTTCATATGTCATTAACTCAACTTGTTGTTGACGTAAAAAGGTGAGTCGATTCTGGTTCAATTTGTCTTTTGCACTCCTTCTCGTGCAATCTTTGGGTTCATCGTTCTGCAACGATAGAATAGCGCTTTCAGGATCCATGTATTTTACATGTCCTTGGAATAATCTTCCTCATTGATCTCTAATGATATAAAAATATTCTAGGATGCACAAATTAAGACACATGGTTAAAGAAATCTATTTCCCTTTGCGTTTTTTCTACATCCCACAGGAGAAGACACATAAAGACTTTTGGATGGATGTTTGATATATCATTCTCGCTTTTTGGTGATGTTGGTAAAGAAATTATTTTGCTTGACAAATAATGGATTTCATTTTAGAAATAAAAAGTGTCTGAACTTCTTCTCGTATATTGAGTGTTTCCTCAGGTTTTTAATTAAATAAATCACTATTGTAGATGGTGGTTATAGTTCGATGTGTATAACTATGTAAATCCAGAAATATGTGCATTTTCTTGATGTTTCTTCTATTCTCTATTTGTTCAATAACTGTATGTAAAAAATGATCTACGTAGAATTTAGTCCTTACTTCATAGTCACGGTTTATTGTGAAGCCTAGAAGAAAAATAGTATTAAATTACTATTGATTTATAAGTCCATTTTCAACTTTTGGCACATATGGCGTGGGAGTATCAAACTTCGCGTCTTTATTAGAGGTCTAGTTTTAGATGATTTCGGTACTTTTATTCTCTTTAATTTCGACATAAAGCTCAGTTAGTTTGTGTTTTTTTTGGTTTTGGTTTATAGTTACTCGGGATTTTGCGTTCAGTGGATTAATGGTGCGTTTTATACATTTTTCCGAGACATTACATTTCATAGTCTGCTTGAAACAATTTCTTGTTTTGCTAATAGGTACTGCTAATAATAATAATAATAACTTTAATGCCATAACGGATTAAAATAAAAAATGAAAAGTTTGTTCCTCCTCCAACTTTCGTGTTCATATTTTCTCCATTTGATTTATTATATTTTTTACATTAAACTTTTTATCTGTTTACGCTTGTTCATTTGAGTTTAGTTCTTGAATTCATTTTATAGCGTCGTAAAAGGCATGAGTGTCCTTGAAGGGTTCATGCAATATAATTAAGTTAAAGTTCACTTTCACATGATAGAAATATTGTATCTGAGTGATGATCTTATGTTCACTAGTTAAGGTTAGTTTGTGTGTTTTTTCCGATCACCCATCATTCATTCGTAAAAGACGCATACGTTTTACTCTTTCTTTTCAATCTATTTTATAAGAGGAGATAATACTTAATCGTTCTTTATAAGGTGTCAAGAATAACCATGATATATCAGTTGGTCAGTAAATCCATCGACTTTCTGGTTTTGGTGTAAATATAAGTTCGCAGTATTTAAATACTTCTATTTCAGATCGTAATAGCATAAGAACTCCTCATTCGTTCATGGAATAGGGTTCTTTCAATGGTTCCATAGCAGAGCGTTTACAACCATATACCGTTTCATCAAAATGTAACTTCGTTTAATCGTAAATACGAATTATGGTCTGCTGCTACTGCTAAGTAAGTGTACGATGGTCTTATAGAGACAGATTTATAACGTCCAGATTGAGGTATCACGACTGGATGTAGTTTATAAAGACTTTCGATCTTTGAGTAGGGAATGTAGTATTACCACAGTTGTATTATATTGGTACACAGCATTTAACTTGCTAAGAGTGCTTATTTCTCCAACATAAAAATTTTCTATTGGTGTTACGAATTCTAGATTTTCTGCTCGATTCCTTACATCCTGGGCAACAGTTCTAAATATATTTGGAAAAAATAGCTTTGGATGTGCTTGACCTCTTCATAAATCATGCAAGATGTCAATCAGATCTTCATGGAAACCAATAATATGATCTAAGGTAGCCTCAATTCTTTCAAGATAAGTTGATAAATGTATTAGATATCTGTCTAGAGTAAAATCTTGTCTTGAAGTCAATACATGAGACAGTCGTTTTAAAATATGCTCATGGCATTTTGTAGTGTTATATTGTTCTTTCAATGTAGCTGCAAATGTATAGCTATTTTATTCATACAGTCTAATATGTTTCTTTTGATCGGTATGCAAATTGTGGATGTTAGTGTTCATAACGTTGAAATTGTCTTCTGTGACTAAGCCGAAAAGTCCTTTAGTAATGCTTACAATAATTCCAAAAGGTGTTTAGTCTTTTTATTTGTGTGCTGGGAGATGGAATAATGGTATCTCTCGCATAGGTTCCTACAGTATTTATTATGTTCAACAGTGTTGCTTTAAAATTTTTCAATCGCAGTATGCTTAAATGCAAGAGGTCCTTTTCTATATGGTTAGTACAATGGAGATAATCAAACTGTATAATACAATATCAAAATTTTTCATTGAATCATTGAGAAGATGTGTGTTTCAATATGAATTTATTAATATTCAGCCACATCACTATCTTCCAATCAGCTTTACCTGATAAGATTCCTCTAGGCATGAACTTCGAACTGATATTGGATTTTGTGTGAGTGCATCGGCAAGCGTACTTGATCTTCGATCTGATACAAGGACTTATATGATATACTTTGTCGAATTATACTTTATGGTGAACAAATAGCAATTACCATTTGGTGTCATTCTCAATTCATCAACGGTATCAATGAAAATCTTATTAAAGCTTTAAAAGGTGTATCCGTAAGCACCAGGGGTTCTCTTTTTTTTATTTGTTCAATCTTATTTTCTTGATATTTACTGCATTTACGAACATTATTGAGAATATCATTTCTCATTCCAAGCCATTAAAATCGTTCTTTCATTTTTTGATAAGTTTGGTTTATTTCCTTATGTCCTTCAACAAAGCTGTCATGTAGAATTACTTTACCATAACAAACAGTGATTTATACAGATGATTTATCAAAAGTTGTTAGTAACATTTTTGTTATTAATTTAGGTTCTAATTTGTCTGTGAGATCTCCGCTTCTTGAATTCGGAAAGTTTAAAGATTTCGTCTCAATAATATTTTCCTGAGTAATTTCAACCTTCCACAAGACTTTACTAATAATATTTAACGTGTTGTTAGTATTTGGCCAATTTTTTGTTTCTTTGATTTTAAATAACTAAAGTATTGTGCACCTATCAATCCCAACAGTCCTGAGATAGACGTGACTGATTGACAATCTTTGTTAATTAACTTAGCTCTATTTACATTCTTATAATTGTCAGTACTACTGGTACTATGATCAAGAGTACGTACATCTTTTCGTACTGTTCTTCGTATCAATGGATTAGTTGAAAAGTATTTTCCTGAATACGAGGGGTAATTGATAATTTTCCTCTCGTCATATATTTTCTCAAAATATCATCTTGATCAAACAGGGGCTTAAAATCTGTTGTACGTCTTGATATATCTGCAATTCTTTTATCTAATACAGAATCATAAAAATTATCGAGATAATAGGAGTCTATTTAGGTTAATATATCTTGAATTTTGAGATTCGGCTTATCTTCATCAGAAAATCTGGTTACTGATAAAAAATGTGTATCAGCTTGCTCGGGTTCATCAATGTTGTTGAATTTGTCTAAATATTCTTAAAGACTTTGGTTAAATTTGTTTGTTAACTTATTTATTTCTTAATATAAAACCTTAACAATTTTACTTGTCCTAGTTTTAGGTTGGTCTTTAAAAACGTAATCGTTTGAACTTGCCATCATCCACTTCGTCTAGGGTCACATACTGGTGGTTGTCTATCTTCTCGTGACTATTTTTCAGGAATTACTTGGGTCATTTTTGGAAAACATACTTGTTTTTAATTATGCACCAAGATTAGTTATATCTTTGATTGATATTTGTGGCATTTTTTTTATTTTCAAAACTATTAGGTTTCATTCCAGTGATTCCTGTATTCGTATTTTAATGTGTGATGATGAGGCTACTGATTCTGAAAACTTCACTTTTAGTGAGCTAGAGTCTTTTGATGTTTTTTTAGTGACATTTCTTAATACACTCGGTCGAGAAGCAGATGATGTATGTGGCTGTGGAAATGTTTTTGTTTGAGTCCTTTGAGCAATCATACTATGATCTAATTTTAACCGTTCCCTGTTCGTTTTCGAGGATTTCTAAATAATGCATCCACATTGGTATTAAGAATTCCTGGCTTGTATTTTAAAGTGTATTCGTTATCGGTGAATTAAAACATCCAGAGCATTAAACTCCATCCTAGGTTATTTCTTGTTTGCATCCAATTCATTGGTCCGTGATAGGCTGCAAGAACAAATTTATTTCCTAATATATACGAACCGGAATGATGCATTTCGTATACTGCAGCTAAGCATTCCTTTTCACTCATGGAATAATTTATTTTGGCTTTATTTAAAATTCTTCAAAAATAGTCCATAGGATAGTTGAACCCATCTTTTTCTTGACTCAATACCACTCCATAAGATCTAAGATGTTAGGCAATGCATGTGCATCACAAATGGTCTTTGTATTAAATTTCCAGGAATCCATTACTCCCCTCTATCTTGGATTTCTATGGGTATTAGGTTTTTTGAAACAATCCAGAGAGGTGAATTATACGTTGATGACAAAGGCTCATCTCATCCACCGTTAAGTTTTTTTGCTACGTACTCTTCTAAAACTTGTCTATGTACCAGTGGGTTACGATATTGTGTAGTATTACTAGGGATGTTAATTTTCGTCAGGATTTTATGTGCAACAAAGTTAGTTCAGAGTAATGGGTCTTCCGATAACAACAAGATTTCTGAAAATTTGGAAATTAGTCGATGAATATGATCTCGTCCTTCCAGTTTCAAGTGACCGGTACACACAAGTCCTTTTACGTCTCTAATTCTATCTCGTTTATTTTTGATAACTGATCTCTCATATTCGCTACTAGTATGGGGGTCGAATTCAGGTGCAATGTATTCGAAGGGTAGAATTACTCTTGGATCTATTTTAATCGTAACATCATATTAAATGAAAAAGTAGACTTATTATGTACTGTCGATCTTCACTTTATTCGTTAAAAACGTGTTACAGCTGTTTCGGTATCACAGTACCTTCGTCAGACAAATGTACATCAAGACTTCATAACATGTAACATCATACTCATTAGTGTTTATTGCCACAATATTACATTGACCTTTCTCATTTCTTACTATCCCTTCCTCTGCATACAGATCATTATGTTCTAGGTCATAGTAAGTATCCTTTATTAAAAATGGTACAAGAAACGACTAGAGAGGAGTTAGACAATGGACAAACATAACCTCAATTTTTTGATTTTTAACTGTATCTTGAAAAGAACAAGTCTAAAAATTTTTTGTTACAACATAACCTCCCAAAATTAGAAAAAAAGTCGTATCTCAACAAGAAAGCCAGATACGTCAAAAATAATTCCATGTATAGAAAATAACTATTGAGATGTAAAAAGTTATACGGATTTATATAAATAATCGTAATAATCCTGAAAATAATAAATCATATCTTAAAGGTAAAGCTACAACCTTCATATTCTACCTATAAATTGATTTATTTTTTGTTTTCTATAATGTATTATAAGAAAAACTGTCATGTGACCAAACTGATATTCTTTTTATTAATTTTTAAGATTAGTAGAAATGAGTTAAGCACCGGTCAATATCAATATTAAATCATAAGTTATTATAGAAAATGAATGAAATGAAAAATTACAATTTTACCATAGAAAACAGCTATATGTCTATTGTTTTCCGTAATTTCGATAAGATACACTGGATTATTTTACTTTCATGGTAGCAAAAATAAAAAAAAAAATTTTTATTTGTCGGATACAAAGATTTTAACATCCATTTGTTGTACACATATGATGTCATATCAAATGCACGAATGTTAATTTTAAATAAAAGGAATTTTTGTCCTACGTAATGGGATAAAAGTACCTTCTTTCAGCGCAGTAAAGTGAAAATTTTTGTTTCATTCTGCATTACATGACCAACAATTCGTACATGTATTACATACATCATAGCAAACATGCAGGTACTTAGAATGCGCGAATCATAACGTAAGTAATATATTAAAGTATATCTATTCTATGCACGCTCGAATACGTAATAATATAAAAATTCTTACTATTTTAATGTGGAATTCTTAAAGATCTATTAAAATTAGGTGTACTCTAATTTTCTCAGTTCTTATTATACCAAGTTAAGTAACATTATGAGTTGGAAGTTTCACTTCTACCAGGGGTCCCAAGACTCACACCTTGTTTTATACTTAAGTATATTTGAATTTTCGGGCCGGCCTACGATATATCTGAAATAAACATTTTGTTGGTCAATTTTATCCCTAGGGCCAATTTTATCCGTTTGTTTACTCGTATTATAGGGAGTAGCTAAAATTTGGTTTTTTTGCACTTGTTTCTTAAGTTTTATTACCTTCTGTTTTTTTTCATCCCTTTCCAATTGCTTTATCTCTTCAAGAGTTTTTAAAAAAGAAATAGAGTTCATTACGTCATCATCTAATACTATAGCATCATACAATAATGTGGCTCGTCATTCTTTACAAAAGTTTTGACCTAATAGACCGCCATCTTTGATAGGAAAATCGTTACTGATGACATAAAAAATTATAGGGTTTCCTCGTATAGTTATATACGTTGTTTCTTGAGTTAAAAATGGGTGGAGTGTATCTCCAGTAAGATTAATAATTTCACTAGTCTTAGACGTTAATACGAGTACAGCTGGTCTAATTTAATCAGATTTGTGGCAGCACCATTATTGAGTATGAGCGTGATAAAACGATTTTCCCCTTCTGAGACTGACAACCTTGTGCTTGTAGGCTCGCTGTCTACGCCAAGTCCCTGGCACACACCGATGTGGATGGTTTTCATTCTGTTGCAATATTTATTACCTGAGCCAGGGGCGGAAAGTTGCACTTATTTTAGGTGAGGAGTCTCCTCAGTACTCCACTTTTTTTTAAACAGCATAGTTGTTATTGACGACAAGTCAAGATGGAATTTGTAATATTCGTTAAATTATATTAATAAGCAAAATTAATTCATAAAGACAGCTATCTTACAGTTTAATGAGATAAAAAAGGATGTTTTATTTTGTGAAAAAAACTTTATTGAATTATAGAAAATGTTTGACATCTTATATGATTTTTAGAAATAAATTTGTTTTGTAATACTTTATTATTGGAATCATCTGAAATTTCTTTATGTACATAGAGCATACCTAAATTATTCATTCTTTCCTGTAACATTCTTGATCACAGGTAGAATTTCAAATGGTTTAAAGCAGAAAAAAAAACGCTCGTTTGTGCACGATGATGCTGGTACTGTCTTTAAAAGTTGGATCAACTTTGAAAAATTAGGGAATATTGGCTTGATCCCCTTTTTTTTTTTTTTTTTTTTTTT
The DNA here is from genome assembly GCF_000648655.2 of Copidosoma floridanum. The sequence continues at coordinate 429,393 of NW_019379704.1, forward strand.
TTTTTTTTTTTTTTTTTTTTTTTTGTTTAGTACACAATGATTGTTTTTAAGCTGATTTTTATTTCGACGGTAACTTTTGACTGTAGAAATTTTATCTGCACTTGTCTTTCCTTTGGAAACTTCGAAATCCTTGAGATTTTATCTAGTTTCTGAGTTAGTAAGTAACTTTTGGAAATGTTGATCATGATTAATAGCACTTAAAAGTAAAAGTCTTTTAATTTTTAACTTACCACCATCTAAAATCTTTGCTGTTCATGACATTATAAGAATTGAAAACCATTGAATCGTTATTTTCTTTTCTGATGATGAAATCTTTGACTTCATTCAGTAAATTTATTGTATCACTATCGAACCTATTTATAAATGATTGTATCGCAGTATCAATTATTTCAAAGTACAACTTTCTATATTGCTCTTCTTGACTAGCAAAAACATGATTTTTAGAGTTAGAATATTGTTTTAAGCGCTTAGGTACTATTCTTTGACGTTGAGCAGATGGCTCTTCTTCCTCTGTTTCTAAATTCTTACATGTTGTTTTAATTTTATTCTAAATTTTTGTAAAAATTTTATTATCTCTTATTCTTTGGATGTTTTCTTTTACATTAAGTACTATCGCGTATTATTCATTAATACAGAATTATTTTTTTTTGGAGTTCAGTATTCAAAATTTTCAATTTAATCAAAAATTATTATAATATTCGATAAGGTAAAATAAATGTCGAACGTTTAAGTCTTATGACGTCACCTTAAAATTTTGCACGTATCGTTGCATCAATTCCACGAGCACAGGCTTTCTTCTTCAAATAGTTGATAGTAGCTCTATAACTGTCATTAAATACAGACTTTAAAGATTTTCTGCGCATCATCCATCTAAAATAAACATAAAAATTACTAATAACAAATTTATCGTATTGGTTCGAATTTCAAGGAGGTTGGTCTGGTCAAGCTGTTAACAGGAAAGAAACGATCAAAAAATACGTGAACGTAAGAAATACACAAAAAGTATTTTTACTTAATTTTGAGCCGATACACCACCTAACAGTCAAGATAACAATCAAACAAAATATTGTCTTTTACCATAGTCTTATGAGAAATTTCAGACTTTTACAGTAACAGATAAATCTCGTTCATATATATTATTTAAATATCTGCCCGATACTTATAACCTACCTGGTCAGGCGAAATAGTGATAACACTGGAGTTCCTTCGGGTTTTAGAGTTTTAAATTCTTGCACTCTTTTGGCTGAGTCCCTTGTAGTATTATTAACATTTTTTACAATCAATATAACATTTTTTACATCCTCGATTCCTTCTAGCGAGTTTTAAACACATAATGTATGCACAGAACAATGTACAAACAATGCACGTGACTCAACTTTGCGAATACGAGTTTGGAGACCACTAATTCGTCCACTTACATTGGCTGCTCCATCGTAACACTGTCCTCTCAGATTTCTTATACCTAAGTTATTGTCTATTAAAAACTTTAAAACAAAATCAAACAAAGTTTTAGAGTTTGTGTTTGGAGTATTAATAAAATTTTAAAAAAACTCGTTAATCATTAAATCGTCGTTAACTATCTGTAAACAAACAGAGACTTGTTTGAGTTTACTGGTGTCTGAAGCCTCGTCTATCATTATTGCATTATGTTGAGCTGACGAAATTTTGCAAAAAATTTTTGTTCTTCTTTCATCAGCAAATATAGCTGTAATTTCATCAACAACGAAATACTGCAGCCATTTATAGTCACTTCGATTCAACCAAACTTTCCAAACTTTTAAATTAACTTTCCACACAAAGGCAGACCTTATCTTGTTCAATACTAAATAGATGTGAAAATTATTCTTAGCACTGTACGATTATCCAACATTTCTTTTTGCTTAGCAGAATTCAAGTGCTCGACTACACTCTGTTTCTTCGACGAGATCAAATGAAATAAACATGCTCGATGGAGTGCAGTTTTTTCGTGAGATGAAAATAACAAGATAGCATCCTTATGTAAGGGAACCCATTGTCAACAAAATCTTTTTTAGGAACGCTGATCAATTTATCAGTAAATAGTGGTAGTTTTTTTTCAACAGCTTCAGTACAGACAGATCAGATGATTCGGTTTTTTGTTCCATCATAATCTACCCAATGAAACTTTTTTCTCTAAGATTCTAGACTCTTTGGTTTTGCTAAAAAAAGTTTGTTTTTTTTTTTTGTAAACTAAAACTTATTTGAAATGCCTTTTAAACATATTCGTGAGAAAAAAGAGTCCCTGTATCTGCCCGGTGTCATGTCCACGTACGTGATAATTTAGGATAAACGTGATATAACATGTCACATGTTACTTGTTAGCATACGCGAGAGATAAAAACCATCAGAAATCACTCCCTCGCATGCTTCACTCACTCCCTCGCGTTAAACAATAAACAGTACTATCAAGAACCGACATAATAATTTCCGATTGACTAAACGTAAAAACTGGGTGTTTCGCATACCTGTTTGCGTACGCTTTAAGGGGCGTCTACACAGTTTCTAAAAAAAAAGTCACATATATCAAGAAACTTATGTAAGTTACTGGTTTTGAGATTGTCTGCATCTGTAACTAGACTACTGGACGAAAATTGTAATTCTACTTCAATAGCAAGCACAGCAGGTGCAAGTATACTTAATGATTCAGCAGTTAAACGTTCTTGGGTCTTTGTTAAATGTTTCTTTCCTTTCACGAGCTACTTATCCACCCCTCTTTTTTTCCACACTTATTATTATGTTCTTCTTTTCTTCACTGTCACACTAAAAACACTTATATATGTATATTAAGTCACTCTAACATTATAAAAATATGGAAATGGTAACATAGCTATACAAAATACAAAGTGAAATCACAAGAGGTAAGGTCAGACAATGTGGATAAATATAGGGATGGTGACCTAGCAAATTTTTCTAAGATAGTGCTAACGGTACTTTTTTCAAGTATAGGGGCAGCAGGACCGCTATGGTCATGTGGTGCGAGCACAACTGAATTTCGAGCAGGTATGGAATTCTTGAATTTTACCCTGGATCCCCAAAAAAAACGAGTACCACGGAAAAACAGGCGTTCGGAACGTCAACGTCTCCGCTGGAATACCAAGAAACGTTTTTAGCCAGAGCATAACCTGCTCCAGCACTTCGGAGCTTTGTGGCCATTCAACCATCCGATCTGGTGCCGTCAGAAGATTTTCTACTTCAAATGTGAGCCAGGGAAGACAGCCCTGAAGAGTACGGGTAGCCACAACGGCCTTCTTAGTAGCCATCCCAACCGCTTATCTATAGAGAAGGTATTCTCCAGGCCCACTTTCCTGACTACCGACGAATGGTTAGTTGTACGGGAAACGATCTGGAGACAAGATATTCTTTGGTCAGCGGCGTACTTTCCTTCCTGTACAATCTCCATACACAGAGACTCGATGAATAAGTGCCAAGCTACCTGCAACTGGCTCTTCATCATCAAGAATAATAATAAGGAATAGCTACAAGTTTCACCACCAACCCTTTTCAGGGCCATTGTAAGTATTTACGTTCCCCACTCAACCATCAATCTCATCGGTTCTTTCAAGGGCCACCTGAGTTTAAATTACCTTGCCAACTGATACATTTTTACGACAATTTTCGGAGACAATTCGTCAACTCAAAGACTATGTAAGGTCGGCTACTGTTAAACCAAGTCAGTCATTCACTGGCAGACGTTACGAGCAGAGTTGTTCGTCACAAGGCTGAGAATCACGGTGACCAAGGCCCTATATTACTCTCTTAACTTTAAGCATTCAACCAGAAATCACCGATCCACTCCAAAGTCTGCACTGGAAGAACCTAACAGCTATGAAAAAGAAAAATAAACGTGAGCCAACGGGACAGTTACCAACGGGCAAGCATCACGAATCAACCTTTCCACCTTAGATCACCAAAACAACTGAGTCTGAAAAAAAAGGTGCTTTAGACACTGTCTTCGACATTATACCAGGAGACGTCGGGAAAGAGCTTTACAACTAGATCCAAAGCTTCAAACCCTTAGGTATCCAGGCTGTTACATTTGCTGGAAACTTCAGTCAAGAAAGACTTTACTTAAGAAGCTCACGGTCCTTTTCAGGTTCATCGAACCTCAAACTACCTTGCCAACAATTATATTGCAATCTTAAAAAGTTGAAAAAAATAGCTTTTAGGGCTCACAAGAGTCTTAACTATGCATAAAGTCACAAAAAGTCGAATTAGAAAAAAAAAACTTTAAATTTATCTTATGAATACAATCTTAGGCATCAAGAAAATGACGAAAGAATTTATAAAGTGAGAGATCAAATTTTTACTATGACTCTCATAGTCATCTCTTGAATCTTTCAGATTTTTTAATAGGTAGAATATGTATTAGTATTTTTTGTTGCGATAAATAACGTAGAGATAAAGCTCCAGTACTCTATTGCTCTGGTAATGAAGTTGTGAGATAAGAGAAAAAAATTTTTTAATGATAAATTTTTTGTGAGCTTTGAATCTTAACAGCTTTGAAAAAAAGCCCTCTTAATAGATTGAACGAGAGAAACTGCAAATCAACAGCCTTCGAAGGTCGACGATTATTTTATAATATAAAGAATGCACGGTACTTTTCAACACAATTTTTTTTTTTTCATTTTTACAGCTTTTACTTGACGAAATAAATTGTATACATTCCGGACAAATATTTTTTTAATAAGAAGATTTTTGTTCTGAGAAATGTCAGAACTAGATGTATAATTTTTCACTGAAAATGTTTCACATTATATGTCGACACACTACGGTGTTCCATTTAGTGAGTCTCGGGCGAAGCCGAGACGGGGGG
>NW_019379705.1:6301-48252 GCF_000648655.2 Copidosoma floridanum
TATATAAAGGTTTCAATGTACTTCAATTTTTAATTTTAACGTTATATGAATGCATTACTAACGTGAATAAGTTATTTACTTCACAACAATCAGATGCTACACAAAATAGTCCACGAATATAGTCAGTAAGCACCTTGTCAATTAAAATGCTTTTTTTATTTGACAATAGCTCCACAATTTGGATTTTATAATTTTTCAGACTGTTCCTTGATCTTCATGACAGCATCGTATAAGAAATCAGTTGAAACCAATTTGTAAAATAATTAAAGAGCGCTTTTATACTTTAATAGTCAGACATTTACTAATTATATAAAAACCTGTTGTTACGTTCTCGCTTAACAAAAAATAACATGTTGATCTTGAAAACTGACAATATTTTTTCTAGAATTCTTTAGTATGCAACAACGTTACAATCTTATTCATAAAATTTCATTTTAATAACTTCTAAGGAATTGTATTTATGAACAAAAACGTTTAATGCCGTAAGATACTTTAAAAAACACATAAGTACAAATATTCAAAACCTTTTATCGTACATTTAGATCCTGCACAGTTTTTGATAGCATCTGAACCAGAAGTTAGTGGGTACTTAAAAATCGAAATATTAGTTTATACTTCCATAGCAGACAATACACAAATGTAAACATACTTCTTATGAAACGATATTCAAATAGTCTACACTGCCATGATTAAGAAATGCAATTATCGTTTGAATAAGTTTATTCAGTAACTAGGTGTGGTATTTCAAGAAGTATTTCTCTGTATATTCAACAAATATACAATTATAAAGGATACACTATTCAATTAAAAATAATAGTGTGCAGCCATGTCACCACAACGTTCTACCAGACTGGTCAGTACAAAATTGCCTGCTTTTATCGAATCCATCGGTTATCTCATAACACGTTTCGATGATGATACATTCTCTAACTTTGCACTCATACCTGTCACATGTTCGTACAAACTCATTTCTTATCGTGGTTTTAAAGAATAAGTTTGCGTATAACAACGAATACAATATATATATATATAAATATATAGAAGAAAACCTTAAAAAAACATTATGTACTACCGCTTCATCTTCAGACAGTAAGAGTCGCAAAATCAAAATATCACCTTATTTACGACTCAAAGATTTTAGAAGGATAAGGCATAATAAAAATAAACTTATCCACTCATAAAACCTTCTGTTAATAATCAAATAATGGAAAAAATTCGATAATGGACGACTTTACTTGAAAATTTTTCAAAAATGCCTATGCTTAAAAAATTTGGAAAAAAATTACAAAATTGCATAAGCAATTATTTTTCTTTTGAAATACACAAATAAACAAAAACCAAATAAATTTTTGCTGGTAATTGTAAGAGTTACTTTTTCAAAGCTTAACAAAAAATATTCTATTTAATAAATGATTTATAAACATAAAAAATAACTGAAATATTTCAAAACTAAAAAAAGTATAAAACAGTGAATGTACACATAAATGATTAATAAAATAATAAGCACGATAAAATTTAAAACAAAAGTAACTTTCCATCAAAGATCGTCTTTGGCTAGATGGATACACTGCTTGACTTAGGTGCTGGATAATGAGAGTTTGAATTCTATAGAAAGAGTTTCAAAACAAAAAAAATTAAATGAGGAATAGAAATTTGTTAAAGTTTACCAATGTCACGGTCTGTTTTTTTTTCCAGACATATAACTAAAAATGTCCTCTCATCATGAATCGATTTTTTCAATTTCACCAGTATTATATCAACCAGTTTCAATATTGTGAGCATAAGCATAGAACATTAGATCTCATAGGCCTATGAACATTTTAAGAATGTTTATATTATTAGAACAGACTTTTCAAGAAATCACACAAAACGGTGCCATTTTGGAAATTTCTAGCCATATTGTTACTCAGCCATTAAATTTTCCACAGTTTTTCTAAATAAACATGAGTACTAACATTTTGAGCATGTGCACGATTTTTTTGAGTTTTAAATTTTGTTTTTGTAACCCCTATTTAACTGTATATTTTACTGCTTTTATTAAAATAACAATTATAATTAATTCACCATTTAAGGAAAGGGAAAAAACATGAGCGAAAAGTTGTATAAAAGAGTTTTCGATGAAGTATAACATCATAGTTACAAATTTATAAGTCAGCCTTTCATTACTTTTTGTATAATTTTTCAAAAGAAGAAACAAACGTTAATGTAATAACTGAAAATTTTTGTATTAATGATTAGTCTTTAAGAGTAATGAGCTTTCGTGTTGTGTTGCTTACTCAAATACTTTGTGTTTCTAGAAGATTTTTGATACAGACGTTATCAATAAATGTGTACTGGGAGTTAGAATTTTAAATTGAGTAACTAAAAATTGTAATCTTACTTTGCTCCAAAGTACTAGTTTCCGTCAACTTGTCTCGAATAATTCGGCACGCATCGTAAACTGATATATTTGGATCGAACTGCATCATCTTGGTAGCATTATTATCGGGTATTGAGATGCGCAGGGATAAGGTCGCCATTTCATAAAATCTATATTATCTGTTTTGGTAATGATGCTGCAGAAAAAAAAGGTTTATCAACGTGCTGTAAAAACACATTAAATTAGTATTGTTAATATTGTAGCTATACTTAAAAATGTATAAGCTAATATGTAAGTCGTTACTTTAATTTGGTTTTTCCTACAGTTAACGTATTTGCGTAGCTTTCTTAAAGCAGAAAATCCATCACATCTATAGACCCTGCTTACTATGTAGTTTAAACTTTAGTTGTACTCCACAACTAATTGAATTTATCGACATATTTCTATTCGGTACAAGATTTCCAAGGCATCTCAATTTTTTCAGTTAAAACTACTATTCATGGAAAATTTGTCATATGTAGCAATTGAAAAGAAAGCCACCTCGACCAACATTTGAACCTGTTTTTTTTTCAATTTTTTCAGTTAAAACTACCAAATCCTGGTCGAGGTGGCACTTTTGTTCAATTGCTACGTATGATGATTTTTTTACAACTAGGACCTTAAACTGGAAAAATTGAGTTGCCTTGGTAATCTCAGACTGGATGGAAAAATTTCGATGAATTCATTTACTCGCATTAATACTTACTCATCGATAAAGTAAGATTAATTTCTAATATTCTTATATACCATATGAGCAGACATCGACTAAAAATCGACAAAAGTATAAAATGTAGCAGTTCAGAAGAGAAGTCGCCAAGACCTCGATGGCAAAATTGGTAACGGACTTTCCCAACAAGAAAAGAGTTCCAGGTTCAAATCCTGGTTGAGGTGGCATTTTTTTCAAATTGCTACGTATGGCAAATTCTTTATGAATAGTAGTTTTAACTGAAAAAATTAAGTTGCCTTGGCAATCTCGTACTGGAGGGAAAAATGTCGATAAATTCAATTACTCGCATTAATACTTATCCATCTATGAAATTAAATTAATTTACAATATTTTTATGTACCTTTAGTGGTACTCCTTTGAGTACTACTATCATTGTCATTACAACTGACTCACCACCACTATTAACAAATAATTTTATTATACCAACATATTTGTTTTACTTTTCAATTTGTACAGATGTGTTCCCTGAGTTGTTTGTTGTATTTGACCGATGTTAGAGTGTGAAAAATGGTAAAAACTGTTAATAAAGTTTTGAAAATATTAGATACTTCACTAATAGACAGTAACTATGGACATATTTTAAAGTTAAAGATAAATAGAAAATCACATAAACATAAAAAGGATAATCACCTTTTTGTAAATAAATGATTTTAAAACATTCTTCCTACAAACATAGTTTTCTCTCTGTATTTGTAAGATGAGAGTTTCAATTTAGAAAAAAGCTTCAATAATTTTAATACAAAAGTAATGAATGTATCCATGTCTACAAACAAGTATGATTGCAGAATAATAATTTTTTTGTAATACACAAAAGTGTCCGTATTATCATCAATTCTTCTAACGAGCTTCCAAAAATTCAAAAATGTATTTAAAGAAACTTTTTGTTTTAATAACTGTTATTACAGAAACTTTTAATCAGGATGGAAACAATGGTTTGAAAAGATAGCTTACAATACTGAAGCTAAAAGAAAAAATAGAGTTTAGGAAACGGAGAGCCATTACCACTGATTAGTTGTGTATGCCAGCTCAAAAACAAGAACGTGTAATATTCCAAGTACAGCATGTGAGATGAAAGAGTTATCTGGTACCAATGTTATTCTAAAAAAAAGAAATAACGTTTTCTCAAGACAACAACTGTGTTTTAATAGTGGTCGTTTCAGCAAATTTCTCATATTTTTTCTTCTACCATGAAATTATTTTTTATAACGTTAGAGTTGCAAGAAATTATGGAAAACTTTATTTTAAACTTCATATTGTTTAACTTCTATAAAATCAATCTAAGTACCCAACCTTAACACAACTATGAGAATGAGTAATTCTTCCGTAGACAAATAAAGTACTTTAAAGGTTGTTTGTTCGATCCATACTCATGGGAGATTTTCTTTATTTTAGCGCATAGTATAAAATTGCTTCGATTGAAGTTATAAAATTTTTGATATACAATTATAAGTATGAAGATTATTCCACCGGTGACTCACACTGCGTGCAGACCAAAAACAAGCGTTGTCTGCTGAATTGATAGTATAATGCAACGTACTCTAATCTAATCACCTGTGTACATATTTAAATAAACTTAAATGAAAGACATTAAATATCTTTTAAGTGTGTCCTATGAGGCAGAATTACTACCGTACACTTAGTGAAAAGTTAGTTAATGACTATTAGTTTATTACTCTAGTTTTTGGTCCCTCTGGCCCAGTCCTAGTAAAATAATCGTGTGATTTCTGGTATAAAAACTATGTACGTCAATAAGAGCCCATGCTAAACAAGTGTTCAGCAATGGTATTCAATCGTCTTGTTCTCATTACTTTATCCTATAATCTTATATAAAATGTTACGTACAGGTGTACAAAAGCTACAGAAGCAACCTCTCCAAAGAGTGACTCTAAAAATAGCTCGAAATTAGCCTGTTTTTGCAACCTCGAGAATCGTCCCAAATTGTTTATCAAATCATTGTTTATCGTTTGAACATTCACCTGCTAAATTTTTAAGAGGGGATCAGCTTTGGTTTCTTAGAGATAGGAGGTAGAAGATATTGAAATATTACTAACGACCGTATAAATCAGGTTTACAGTGAGTCTCACAAAATAAAAAGTGTTTTCACGTAGCTTACTAAATCACAAAATTTTAATGTTTTTTGGGTCACTGATTCTGAATCCGAGGTCAGATGACCTTCTGAACGGATGTTTCAAGGTCATTTGAAGGTCAAATCTGAATGAATCGTAAAAAAACTCTGAAATCACCTTCAGATAAGCTTTTATAGTCGCTGATCGCGCATCTGAAGTCAGGCGTGCAAAATTCAATATGCCCAATCAGTAATTTTATTTGGAAATAATCAGAACAAAATATTGTTTTAACGTCATAGAATACAAAGCTTTATTTTTCTATAGTTATAGAGACATTCAATATATGTGGGTTAGGAACCCTTATGACATTATATTGACCGTATCTCAAGTACCATATGATAATAGCAATATGGCCGCAGCATCCAAGTGTCCGTGAACCACTCTCACATGTGCAAAAATATTCGACTATAGCCAGTCTATCTCTCTTAGCTCGATCAACAAGTACAAAAATACAATGGCTTTTTCCACTTCTATAGCGAGATTTTATATGTACTTTCACGAGCAGTGGATCGATAACGTTAATACCATACTTAGAAAAATCTAAGCCTGTGGTTCTATGTCTTGCATTAGGATTAAATTTCTGTACTAAAAATTTTTCTTCCGCCACATGTTCAGCGTAGTATGACATGGCATTTTTTAATTGATAAGGGCCTAGGCAGACTTCATACAAATCGTCCAATGAAAGCTGAGAAAACTGCATTAGCGAATTATTTTCTTCATTATCCAAAGAAGTGAAAGCAGTGTTATCGAATGGAACTTTTTGTTGAGATTGGTTAAGATCAGTGACAACTCCTTTCAAATTATTCGGTACATTCAATATTAATTTCATAGTTTCTGCAACATTTTCATATTCATCGTCAGATAGAATTGGTTTGTGAAATAAATAAAATAACGTGCAAGCAATTAACAGGTAATCAAAGTCATAGGACAGTGTGGCATTATAAGCTGATATAGCAAGCAGCTTGAATTTTTTTTTACGTCGCCCAAATACTTGCTCAATTATCCATCGCACCTTGATAACAAGCCTGGCTAGATTAGCTTCATACGTATCGCGTTCTCCAGTTCCAGGAATATATGCTCTAAGCTTTTTTTCATTTTTTGAAAAGTCCATTACATTTCTAAATCCATTATCGACTGAGACAACATCTTTTTTATAAAGCATGGATAATAGCTCATCATATCTTTGAAAGCAATCATTCAAAGTCTGTGCATAGTTATGGTTCACATTAAAAGGAAATAAGACAAATAGTATTAATCCGTTCAGCGTGCACCCCACCATGGGTTTGTCAAGTGGCAATTTCTTTTGCTCACTCCACAACTGCTTTTGACCAGCTAAGTTTTTTGACTTTTGAGCTCTCCGACAAGTGGCATCAAAAATAATACAGCCCTTATCTTTAGGTACATCGAAAAATTTTTTTGCCAATGGAGTATTATTAACTATTATGGTCTCACGATTGGGAATGTTAAGAAAGTAAGGAACCAAATTTTAAATTAAATCATTTCTTGCTTTTTCTAAATGGTTAGAAAAAAGACTTAAAAGGCCCATCTGCCATAGTCACAAGTGTATTGATATTGAATGTGGTACCCACATTCTTACTTTGGTTCTGATAATATTTGAACATGATATCGCTTACAAACTTTTGCTCCGTCGGTGATACTTCTTTAAATATTTGTTTTACTAAAGGCCAATAATCGAGATCATTGAAATGTTCAGAGCATATACAGGCATTAGGCTCAACAAAGAACTTTTAATTTATGAAAAGGAGCTCACGTTTATTGCTAGAAACAGCAATTAATTTTGATGGGTTCTTACACCCAAATGTACATCGATTATGTGAGCCTAATCCTTTTCTATGAATGGACAGATCTGGCAACGTAAAGTAAGTTGGAATGCCAGGATTTCTTTGAACACAGTCGTAGCACAGTCTGCATATTTTGCTGTCCACAGGAATTGTTTCTATAGCTTCAATTTTTCGTACTCTAGTATTATAATTAGCTCTCAAATTATTAATAGCCGACAAATTCAGATTATTGACACAAAAAAATTTTTTATCCTTTGATTTCTTTTTATGCTCACAGCCAAGACATGTCAAAGAGTAGAGCATTTTTTAAAATGAATCGTAGACTGCAAATGATGTAAAAATATATTGAAAAGATAAATTGAAAAAATGATTAGTTAATTACAATAAAAAGACAAAAGACTTCTACTATAGTACCTGTATATATAGTTAATACTTATTAGAAGTATAATTTACACATATTAACAGGTTAGCTTTAATTGCTTCAATAATGTTTTTCAGGAGCTCATAAGATCGACTCTCATATGAAAAAAGATTATGGATCTTAATAAATACACATTTCTATATAAAATTAGTCTCAAAGTCAGATATAAAGAAGCTGAGACTCAAATCATCTAAGACACTAGTTATAAACTTTAACCCAAAAGGATTCTGAAAAATAACATGAAGGTTTGGAAATACAGAAAATTGAAGAGGCGACTAAATGAATGTTAATGATAAAATTAAGTCCTGTACACAAAAAATCAACGAAACATATTCCTCGACCAATATAATTTTTATTATAAAGCAAGTTTCTCTTGAGCTGTGATGATTGCAATTTTTTGCTTTCCATTAATCTACAATTAATTGTAAATTAGTATTATATACTATACGCAGTTGCGAAAGTTGCAGCCATGAGAATCAGTGTTAGAATCTAGTGTATTCTAGATTTGGGAATTTTATTCAGATTCGACCTTCAAATGACCTTGAAACATCCGTTCAGAAGGTCATCTGACCTCGGATTCGGAATCAGTGACCCAAAAAACATCAAAATTTAGTGATTTGGTAAGCTACGTGAAAACACTTTTTATTTTGTGAGACTCACTGTAAACCTGATTTTTACATTTATTAGTAATATTTCAATATCTTCTATCTCCCATATCTAAGAAACCAAAGCTGATCCCCTCCTAAAAATTTACCAGTTTCATGTTCAAACGATAAACAATGATTTGATAAACAATTTGGGACGATTCTCGAGGTTGCAAAAACGGGATATTTTTGGAGTCACTCTTTTGAAATTAAAGTAAGCTCTGAACTTTCAAAATATAATCATGTAATCATGCTGCACACAAACTAGCGGGTTTTAAGAGTAGCAGATTGAACCCCATATTTGCAAAAAAACTTCTCGGTTTACTTTTGTGACGAAGTTATTATTATTGAAATATTAAAAAAGGCTTAGTACGTTTTCGGAAAGAAAATTTAAATGGAACCTATGTCGAAAATGTCAAAAGGGTCCGTACAATAGTATTTTTGCGATTTTTTTATAAGAAAAAAAATGCAAAAAACAAAAAATAGTGTCGAATAGCTTTTTTTTTAAGATAAAGAAAAAAGACCTTATACTTCTAAATTAGTCGACATCTTTTCCTACAAAAAAATAAAAATCGCCAAAAATGGACATTTGATTACAGAGCTTCTATTAGTCCTAGAAACTTTTTTGGAGCTTGAAGTGTAGGAATTCGTAGTACATAGCTTAATGAAAAATAAGTTTAAACATTTTTTGAAGTTTGGTCTCAAATGGCAAAAACGTAAAAAAAAGGCGTTTTAAAAGCTGAGAAATCGCCAAAAATTGCATGTTAGGGCAAAATAGGGCAATTTTGAGGCATTAAGCGCTCTGGTGAGCCAGCGATAAGGCAGGGACGCATGGAGTAGTAAGTGACTCCCTGCCGATCGTAAGTCACACATTCACTTTCGAATGCTCAGTTTGTCGGGAGCAGCAGAGAGGCTTCCTTTATTATACGTCCCTTTTGCTTTAATGGCTTGACAGGGTACCTAAAGCTTCAAAATAAACTCATTTTGCAAAGGGTTTTTTAAGGAGTTGTCAACATTACGACTATTGAAACTTATCGTAACTTTGTAGAGAAACATCTGCCAAATACATACCACTTTTCAAAATAGAATTCAGACCTTTTTTTGCGTTTTTTCCCCCAATTTTGCAAAACACTTTTTTTACATGTTAATTAATTGTGGCTGAACTTAAAAAAAAATTTTAACTAAATTTTCATTAGAACTATTTATTTAAAAGACCTAGAATTCAAAAGCTGACAAAAGTTTCGAGGACCATTAGAATGGTCATTTTCAGTGGTTTTTATTTTTTGTAGGAAAAGTTATGGATTGATTTGAAGGCACTGGAACTCATTTCTTTTGTCTTTGGAAGCTCTATTTAATGCTGTTTTTTTATTTTTGGCAACCACTTTTTTTTTACAAAATTGCAAAGAAAGTGTATTGCTGATATTTTTAACGTTTATTCACAAAAGTTCTGTACAAATTTGTCATTAAAAAAACTATGTCCGTTTTTTTTTCTTATAATTATACTGTCAAAAAATTGGGATGAGGATTTTTTTAACAAATAAACTAACTGACCTACGTTTAGGTCTAAAGCTTTTGCTTGTGCAAAACTTCTACGAATTTGACTAAGTATAGTTAGTTTTATTGGCTTTGTTCTTTAACGATAGATTCTTAATAACAATTTTATTTACAATTTAAAAAAAAAAAATTAATTTGGCTGTTAAGCCAAACACTGTCGTTATCCGTGTTCTGGATATTAAAACGCATGAAATATAAAAAGATGCTTTTATAGACATCGATTGGCTATGGACACCTATTAATCAAACCTCACTATACGTGGCTAAACGTGTAGAAGTTATAAATGATCAAAAACTAGCCAGACCTTTAAAATACGCTAGCGACTGTACGGCATGCTAGTGTGATAATACTTTGAAATTTGGAGGCTCACTTTAATGCCTGAAATGGTGAATAACATAAGATTTCTCTGTAAAAGTAGCAGAGGAAAATAGGACCCATGTACAGACTTCTATGAGATAAGGTGGGATGAAAACAAGTGGACACTACAAAAATCAAAAAAAATTTGTAAATCTTACGCATCGTTTAGAAGGGTTCAAAATGGCAGATGAGTGGCGCTTTTACCTAACATAGCATGGTTAAGAACCATGTGACGAAGTAGGTCTTAGAGCAAGCCTCAAAGGGTTAATAATCCTATCCATAGACCAAAAGAGTTATTTGACTGAGCTACAAATCTCTTCTAAGAATAACGTGTTACTGTTCAACCAATGGCTAGTACAAAGAAGGGAAAAAGTGACTATCAGCACGTTTTAATAGAATAGTAATGATAAAATGAACTTTAAAATACTATTGTATGATTTTAATCTTACTTTAAGAGTTGGAGGTAAAGAAATTCTCTTTGTATGAAAAAAAATTTTGTTAAAATTTTGAAGCAAAAAAGAAATATTATAATCAAAATAAATATCTACAGCAATATGATATTGAGATTAAAAAATGTACTTGTAAGATACTCATTAACTAAGATTCTAATACATCACTTGTTTCTCTGAAACATTGTAATTGTTAATTTTTTTCCTAATTTTTTATGAAACTGATTTTATTAATGAATTATAATGTTGAATTAAAAATTGAAAACGTTCTATGTATACTATTTGTAGGATAATCCAGGGAATAACGGCATCAGATCAGAATATGAGGTGTACTTTGCAACTTGGGGTGCTGACGTCAGCTACTAAACTAGTTTATTTGATTTTTTGAAATAGTAATAATCGTTTCTTAATTCATAAATAAATTATTTCTGATGGTAAATTGGACATAAAATACGATGATTTTTATTGAAACATAGTAAGTGGTGGATTTCGTTGTCAAAAATCGATTCCAATATTGGAATTGATTGAAACAACATGAAATTTTTTATACAATTCTTTATAGTTCTTTTTGTTTTCAAATTTACTATTTTACTTTCGAAACTGAAAAAGAATTTTTCTCTAGTTTAAAATAAACCAAAGTTAGAGATTTTTGAAAATGATCGTTGAAACAAAAATCACCAAAATCTTAAATTTTAAATCCTGTTATTTCTAACGATGAAAGCACATTACTTTAGAAAACAAAGCTGAACGTTATAAGCGGAAGTAAACAGAAGTAATCAGTTCAAGGTTATAATCTCGACTGGACTACAATTTTTTTTATCAACAATAATAACACCTAACAATGCAAAGCAATAATTTTGATCAGGCAGCAACTCGTACATTTCACGACTTTTCAACCGTGTACCCAACATCACCCCCTCTATCAGATTGTCGTCCTAATATTCACAAAACTAAGTACAATATAACACTCCAAAATACTCCCTGTATCTCCTTCTGTTGTAGCTACAAGATACTAATTCATCTCCAGGATATGAAATTACTCTGCTTGCCCCATTTTCTAAGTTACCAAGTACATTGCATTCAACTGTAAATCTAACTGTATCTAAATTTTCTTTTTCAGGTGTAGGACTTAAAATCCTTATCTTGACCCCATCGCCAAGTTACCAAGTATCTTTAATTCTATTGTATCAATTTTACTTTACTACCCCTCATTTTTGGAGCATAATGTGTGAAGTGCACGGTTTTATCCTTGACATGAAATAAGGAATGACGTCCCAATGATTTTATTTTACGTCTTTACTCTTTGATTTTCCCAATGTCTCCAAAAAGTTTAACCACGCGAAATAAAGTTGACACAGAGTAGTTAGGATGATTTCCTTCCGTAAAAAACAGGAATTCTGTTCGCGTTTTTTATCTTTGTCTTGTGTTTTGGTCATTTTCTTATGGCGTAGACAATGTTCTTGATCTTCTTGTTCATCTTAGCTAGAGAGAATCTGATCGTTGCATGTTTGAAATATCTGTAAGTTAACAAAAATAATGAGATCCAATAACAGCAATCTTTTCGATCTTCACTTACGAATTTAGATTAATAACTAAGAGCTGCCTGGTATTGGCATTTCATCTGACTATTTGAATGTGGGTGTAAATAAGTAGTTCATGTTTTTATAATTCTTAAAAGTTCTGCTAATTCTTTCATGAGACAAGAATCAAAACTTGCACCCTGATTAAAATTTTACATCTAAAGATTTACCATGACGACAAACTTTATTAACGAAAATTTGAGTTTTTATCTTTTTCCTTACATTTGATAATATGGAGACTTTTATCTACTTGGTAAAATTATTTATCATGACAAGAAGATAGTTGTTGTCTAACGGAAGAGTTGGAAATAGACCTAAAATATATATCTGAAGTCTCTCAAAAGGTACTCCTGAGTTACAAGCTTTCATTTAACTAATTCGTTTATCTGATGGATCCCTTTTTGCAACACAAGTCGTACACGTACGACACTCATTCTCAACATCCTTCTTGCAAGTGGCCCAGTCAATTCTCTTTTTAATCTTATCCAGTGTCTTGTCATTTCCAAAGTATCTTTCCATGGGTGAATCGTGGATTTCTCGTAGAACTTTCTCTATCTTCTTTCTTGGAACGATTTTTTCTAAAGTTTTGGCCTTTAAATCTTGTAAAATCCGTTTTCTACAGAAAATTCTATCCTTACTAACAAATAAGTCCCATTTACTACAGTATACCTTCGTCCTTTAATCTTTTGATGCAATTTGCTGCCTATCTAGTGGAGTATTTTATCTTCTTCATTTAACTCTTCTTAAACCTGATAGTTGGACTTGTAGGATTCACCTTTATTTTCGTTTGTCAGTCGTCTGGATAATCCACCTGCATTTTTGTAAATTGTTCCTCTCCTATGAAGAAATCTAAACTCATATTGACATGCAACTCTTTAAATGGTAACAACCAAGTTAAGAAAGGATGATCTATTCTAATTACCAATTTTTTCCGTACAAGGAACAACTAAAATATTTTACTGACTTAAAAGTCATTAACATTTTCCTACGAGTAACAAAATAATTTATTTCTGATGTACACTTAACTCTAATAGGCTATAATTTTTTTCTTACCTTTTAGATTCTAAGACAAATCTAAACCGATGCCATGATATGATGCATTGGGATCTAATGCAAATACGCAATCTAACTTAGAAAAAGCTAAAATTGGAGAAGATATAAGAACGCCCTTTAATATAAGGAATAATTCCTAACTTCTTGAATATCTCCTAATTTAAACCACTCGTTTTTAAAGTCAAACTATAAAGAGGTTTAGCAATATTTGAAAAGTCTTTGATAGATAGTCTATAGTACGAGAACAATTCTTAAAACTGACGTACGTTTTTTTTTTTGTTCTTGGAATCAGTCATTCTAATATAGTCTTAATATCTTATACATTTGTTTTCTTTCTTATTTTAATACAAAATGACGAAAAAAAAAAATTCTTCTTTTGAAGAAAAAAAACGTCTTTTTATACATTCGAAGATTAGCTTTTTAAAATCAAAGATATACTTGATCTAAGTTCTTTAAAATTTTTTTAAACGAGTCTGCTAATGCATGTTATCTAAATAAACCACGCAGATTTCTTGCAACAATCATTTAAGTACTCATTATGTAAGCCATTTGAAAAATGCTAGTGCGTTACATAATCCAAATGCATAACTTTCAACTGTTACAATCCTTATTCAACAAAGCAATTTGTAAATTCTTTATTTTTATTCTTGATTTTTACTTGCCAGCAGCTACTTTTAAATAAAACGTAGAAAACCAAGATTTTCCAAATTACTGATTCCAAATTAATTAAAGTTTAGTTAACAAATTCACAAACTTTGACTTCTAGTGATAATCCGATTCTTCGTGACTTTTCTAATAAATATCCTGTCAATCAGCTAAAATGATGTCAAGTAAGTTCATAATCCGTCGAACAGGGGCATTATCTTTAATTTTTTAAATCTGTTTTCTCCAATTTCAAACTATTAATTTTCTCTGCTTCACCTATTTTTATTAAAGACACACTTCCAAGAATATGGATATCAATCATATCCACTACATTCACGAACATTTTAATCTCGTGTTCTCCTAGAATCACAAATGCTTTAACCCTGAACTTGACAGGAACGTCCTTATTTGTTGGGTGATTCAGTGTTTCATAGTTAATCATAACTTAAAAATCCTATGATATTACAAATTTTGGATAGAAAATGGTTACGTCAGAACCGAAATCTAGTACAAAATTACAAATTTGGTTATTTCATGTACCTGAAACATAAATTTACGGGAATTTCCATTAATCCTTGTGTTATTTAAGACTGAATGTGAGGGAGCTGGCTTGTTTACTGTTAAACTTGCTCCTGGAAATTCAACAAAACCCATTTTTCCTGTCAATTAAACTAATGCAGTTGGGGACAAATGTACTTTACGTTACCCTTCTTTCCACAATTTAAGGACTTAACATTATTAACATTTGAGGGTTTCCTTTTCTGACTTGCTCCTGGATTAAAATGCGACTGCATTGCTCTGTATGCTCTTGCAACAAGATTAGTCTCTTAAGTCTTGTATTTTCTCAAAAAATTGCCTTAACCTCAATTGTTTGTGAAAGAACAAAATTTCAAAGATTAAATCCTCTCTGATGAAAGCACTTTTTTAACGACAATATTAGCAATCCCAATAATTAACTATGAAAAAGCTATTTATTTTGAGTAGTAAATGGACACTCAGGATAAACTACTTAAACTAGCTTTTGTAAATCATCAGATAAATTCAAAAAATCTTCATCGAGCTTCTGTTTTCTATTCTATAGTTGAGAATAACACTTTGCTGCTACATACTTTTTTCCAAAATGAACCTCAAGTTTGGGAGTCAAACCCAACAGTCCATCTAATAAAAAAAATTTTCAATCACCAATCTTGTATTTCCCAGTTCAAGAAGACTTAATTATTTTTAACTGCAATACATAGAAATTAGCTATTTAAAAAGCATGATGTACGTGAATGTATACAAGACAACAACATGTAACTATTGTAAAAGCTGAAAAATTTAGTTTTGCACTATGTGACAGTACCTTACCATGCTCAATATAATGGAAAAACTTTGAATTTTTAGTTAAATACTTTTCATTTATATAGCCTCCATAACTATTTGAGATGTACAACACTGTTCCTTGGAAAAAAACCTTCTAGATATTTTCCGTAGCATAACATCTATAATTGGACTACCACTTCGCAATACAACGTATATTTTTTGGGCTTTCAATAAGCACTTTGAAGCAGTCATGAATAACGGTAATCAAAGTTCTAAAACTTTCTTAAAAAACTTATGCAGGCATGGTCAAATGCAACGTTTCTTGATCTGGCCAATGAATGAAGAATTTTAACGAGTAATATATGACATGCAAGCACTGCCTGAATATGTTCTAAGTGTGTACGATGAAACTCCAAGTCTCAAAATAATATAGAGTATTTTTCAGGTATACATTTTGCCTCTCGATAACTTTGTTTATTGTTTCTAATAAAATATTGAGTAAACATACAAAAACATCCATATCTTATCGACGGCTAATAAAACAAATAATTATTTTTAGTTATTTGTATCAGTTTGAATTTGTATGTTATAATTTGTGTTTTTTTATTATATTAAAACAAATACACTTGATTTTAATAAATGAAAAAGTAGCTTACATATTTGCATTTGTTCATATTGCCAAATCGCTTTTGCGATGCCACGTAAAAAGTTTCGTATCCTAACACTCAAAGATACGTTGTTTACTTTTGTTAAATTTTTTTTTTATAATACCATTGGAAATTTCAAATTTGAAGGGTTATTTTGACGAGCACAAACAGGAAAACTCATCGAAGTGTGACCACCCCAATTTGATGGAACTTAGAATATAAGTAAAAAATGACAAAATATTAAACACATGTTTTTTAAGTGGGCCTAGCTTACTGTGAAAGGTAGAGGTTACCCTTACAAAACTATTCCTACGGAACCATCGGTTAGCTCATCCAACACAGAGAACAAAAAGTTTGATAGCTTAGTTTCCATAAAATTATTAAACTTTACACTTCATGCCAGCTAATTTACCTCACTGCATATACCTTAACTCACGTAATCCTTAAAGATCTCCCCTATCAAACCACAATTAGGTTAACCTGCCTAACCGTAGGAACAGCGAACTTAGTCGCTCATTTGTTTTGAAATTATTGAATATCACAATACTACCAGATTATCCTTTTTAACCACCCCTGCTTTAGTTAACCTTCAAAATCCCTCCTATCCATTCCAAAAAGGTACTCACCTACCCCTTGAGAACAGTGGGTATTATCACTTATTTTTCTTACTTTGCATGTGTAACCTCAGCTGCCAAATGTTCAAAACTTTTAATTGCCTGACACACACATTCTTTTGGACTGCCGTCGCTCTCTACTACTCCTATTCATCCGCAAAAACAGCACCAAAAGGGGAAAAGCATTTGCCTGATCGGAAAGTTAGCAGGGCTCCCAAGCTAGTTAGCTGAGGCCTATGTGAGTTGCCCAGGTGGTACCAAGCTAGGATTTTAATGGGGCTCTGTATGGGCGCTAACTGGGGACAAAAAAGTTATCGTCTACCTAGCTTTTCCTTGTATGCATCGAGAGATTCGAGAGCAGAGAGGTATACCTATATATATGTATATAGGTATANGGATTGTAATGAGGCTCTGTATAGGCGCTAACTGGGGACAAGAAAATTACCGTCTACCTAGCTTTTCCTTGTACGCATCGAGAGATTCGAGAGCAGAGAGGTATACCTATATATATGTATATATATATATATATTGGGAACAGCTGCATAACTGTGTATATTGCAGATTGCATACGTGTGTTAAAAAATAAAGCAGTAATTACTCATATTAAGTATTTAATACGAAGATTTACTCAAGTTTGATTAAATTCATAAATTACCATGGGTGAAAACGAGTAGCGTTTATTGTTGTTAAATTACAAAGAGTTCGTGAGTATATAGAATTTTGAAGCGTGGAATGATAAATGAAGTGGGAGTAGTTAATAACGAGGGTAATTTGCAAATAAATGATGCTCATGAATGTCATTACGAATTTGACTTGTATGTGTTGCCTACATTAATTATTAAGTGTTATTTTCAAATTCCTCTCCATTTTTCTAACCCTGTCCTTTATAGGTTAATTGGGATGCCAATATTGACCCCACATAATCCCCCGTTACACTGCCCCTTCTACCTCTATGTACTTGCCCTGGTTGGACCTACATAGGTAACTAGGTAATCAATGTAGGCCCAACACGAAGCCCTCTTAAGCTTTCTGATCGGGTGGAGTTTTCTTATCACCTTCAAGAAGATACTATTTCAAAGAAATCTCACCCACATGCAATGCACTTAGTACATCTTTATTGCTCTGGATAAAAATTTACGTGAGAAACTGGACGCTGCAAACACGCAAATTTATGGACAGATTCTAAAGTATGACTAATACCAGATGTTATTTGTAGCCAAATAAATATAAAGCTACACATCTCATTAGTCATTGGTACCTTCCTTACTCCCGCACCTGAACAAGTAATCCCACGCCGCTACCATCACGTACAACTAAACAGACTCTCGTTTCTCTTTCCCTCCCACTCTCAATAATATAAACAGTTAATAAAAGGCATGATTTTTTATACATAGGAATAAGCAACATAAAATTAATTATTAGTAACATTTATTTATACTTAGGGTAATAAGAAAAATTATAATTGTCATAGCGTTTATTTTATTTACTAATATCAAGGCTCACGTTCTACTGTCAAATGCAACTAGTTCTTTTAACGAAATTACTTGTATGTACACTGCACTCATACTAGTGTTGTTACTATAATTATTATCATTATAATTATGTTTATATTTATTATTTATATTATTATTGTTATTGTAACTTGTACGATTACTATTACCACTATCTTATTATTTAGTATTTGTATTGTGTTACTACCGTTATTACTATTATCATTGTTACTCAGTTAAATCACCACCGTTTCTTCTCTTTATTATTATTTAAGTGTGCTTCCTCTTTTATTATCAACTAGTACTATTTCAGCATTTACGTTAGTTGTGAGAAGTATCAGTTGTAAAGAGAGATAGGAGGAAAAACAAGATATTGTCTCCCCTCTCTCTAGTGCGTTGGGCTTAGAAGAGGATTTTCTAAGACTTACAAACTATGCCTCCGAATTGACCTATGTGAGATCGTATATAAGGCTCTAAGCATTCTACACTAGTCAGTCTTAATTTTGACCAATCTCACGATCTTCGACTATCTTTTGGTTGAGGTCCGTGCTTGACTTGTTTTGGTCAAGTTCCCCATACTGCTGCTCTTAATTGGCAGCACTCTTTTAAGATCATTCTCGATCCCATCAGTTGAGATCCTCTATCTCTCATACAATTTATGAGTAAATTGTGGTTGCCTTTAGTAATTGGCAACTAATAAAATAGTAAGCTAAAATTAATGGCAAATCTTTTTCAATTTTTTACTACGTAACCATCCTTACGAGTAGCCTCCTCGAATCCCTTGGGCTGCTTGTCTTTGCGCAGGGGTGCAAGCGAGTTCATCTTCTAACGTGATCCTTTGCACCGTCTTGACATTAGTAAATAGGAATCTTGAGCAATAAGCAAAAGCTTAGCTCAAAACCTTACGCGTTACGCAGACGTGATGAACAAATTTTGAGGCTCCATAGGAATTCTATTTGCTAGAGTAGCCGTGTAGGGTCATTGAAATGATGATAGTACCGTAGGTGCAAAAGTAAACTTAATTAATCTGACAGGTATATGACTAAATTTAGAAAGAATATAAAAGTTTTTTT
Source organism: Copidosoma floridanum (assembly GCF_000648655.2). The sequence goes on from NW_019379705.1 coordinate 25,184, forward strand.
TTTAAGGGCCTACTAAAATGCGTCAGCTGACATGTAGTCTATCAGTTAACTAATTTTAGACAAAGAGGACTTAATGCAATCGAACTAGCCATCAAACGCGCTGAAAAAAAATCAATAACCATAGAATCACGAATCAGAGAAATTTTTGTATTTCAGAAGATTGCATTAGAGACCTACAAACTACTCTTCAAGGGCATTTCATTACTATCAGTCGCTCCCAAAACGAATTAGTATATTAGAAGGCAGGATACTCTACTTAGAAAAAAAAACGTTAGGTTCATTAAAAGACTCTTGGAAAAAACCTGAAAATTTTCAAGTATATTATACAAATTACATAGCGTAGTAGTTAAAATCACCTACGTAAATCAAAAGGACCTAGAAGAATTTCGTACCTTGTTCAACTAGCTTAAACTTTAAGATATAACTGTAAGCTCTTAAAAGAAGAAGTAAAGCATATCCTACAGATAAGAAGAAATACTTATTAGAAAAATGGAGCTGATAATATTGCCGCTCTGATAACAGTTGAATATAAAGTATGTAGTTAGAGTGGTCATACAAGCCAGCAATGCAAAACAAACAAGCCGACTTTTTACCTGTGCGACAGGATAGAGCATCCTGTCACTAACTGATCTGTAAGTAAACCACAGAAAAAGTACTGCAAACTGAGTAAAAAAAAACAAACCACAACACAGATCAATGCAGGGTTAAATGCCAAATTTGCGGGAATCTCGGTCACACAACTAATAACTCCTTCAAGTTGATAACTACCTTACCCATCTGTGCCAGCTGCAAAAAACTAGGTCATTTAAACAATGAATATCAGCTAAACCACGCCAATTATGTGACAGAAGCGAGAATAGTGCACGAAACCACTCAACTGAACAAATTCATGACGCCACCTCACTGCGTATTGTGTAACAGGGCAGGACATATGGCTGCAACATGCAAGGTATGTGCTAATTGCAGGAATTGTGGGCATATGATAACAGAATGCAGGAAAACACAATACAATAGCAAACGAAAAAATTTGAAAAACGAGTTGGGTATCCAAGCTACGGGCACGGTACAAGTGACACCAAGCAACCAAATGGACTCAAACTTAACTCTCAACTTAGCCGAATTGACGCAATTAAATTAACCAATATTTATCAATAAACGCTATATACACATTTCTCTACTGAAGTTCACTTTATGATTGACTCAGATTCGCATAAAAATATCATAAAAATTGGCAGCGTGCCTTCAAGCGCTGATGTCAACACCACTACACCCATGAAATTCTGGGGAATAACGATTAAAATAATTGTATCTCATGAAACGATAGACCTGACGCTATTCGACCTCAGAGTGACATTCCATGTAGCTGACGAACCATTAACAATACCATACGATGGAATACTAGGAATGAGAGTTTTGTTAGATTTAAAATGTGAAATGAATTTTGAATATGAACTTTTAAAACTCCCTGGAAGGGTAACTTGATTCAAGAAAAATTTATCACTGATCACGACCAATATCCTCTAAGTGAATATCAGTGAAACCTGGGGATAGCTGTTGTATTTTAACGTATACGATCCACAGGCACAGATTTTTATAGACACAGATTTGGAAGTCAGCATGGTGAAAACGTGCATGGTCTTTCAAGACTGTATCATTAATAAACGTAATACTAAACTTATTGGGGGAATCAGAATCAACCATAAAAAACTACAGGGTCGATAACTATCAATTTCGGAACTTTAAGGATTGAATTCCAAATAATAGTTGAAGATCCTAAATTACCGTTTGAAGGAATCTTAGGCTCTGATTTTTTTACCTACCACAAGGTTAAAATAAATTTTAGAGATAAAATAACGATACTGGAAGGCAAAAGAATACCTCTCGGATTTGGAAGCCCTAGCGCAACCAACATCGATAGCCGATTTAATGAATCTGACACGGATTCAGACGAGTCTACAGCCGGTTATGCTAACAACGACTTCGTTAAATTACTTAACAGCGAAATAGTAACTGACGAGTTTGGCATTAGTATCCAAAATATGACTCCTAGCAAGAATAGGATCAGACAATTAAAAGAAATAAATAACCTAACTGATTTACAGGAAAGTCAAATGAATCAGGCAAACAGGCTACTTGAGCGCAATTATGACTGTTTCTATTAAGAAGGACACGAACTAACTGCAACGAACATTGCTACACTCCGTATACCTACTGCCGACGACATTCTCATAGTTACGAAATAGTACCAACTACTTCATGTATTGAAGACTGAAGTCAAACGTCAAATACAGGATTTACTAGAGAAAAAAGTAAAGAAATTATAAGAAAATGGCAATCTGCTTACAATACTCCTCTTCGGATTGTACCAAACAAAAGCCCCGATGAAGAACCTCAGTAGCCCGTAGTCCTTGATTTCAGACCCCTTAACGAAAAGACAATACCTATGAGCTTTCTGCTCCCAAAAATAACTGATATACTAGACCAAATTAGACATTCCAATTATTACACCGTAATCATTTGTAAATTAGGGTTCCACCAAATATTCATACACCTAGACGATTCACACAAAACAGCTTTTTCTACGCCTAATGGACATTACGAATTTGTAAGGATGTCATTTGGATTGATAAACGCAGCTATAGAATACTAGTCAGCCATGACAAAAATGCTTGAAGGAATAATAGGCAAAGGAGCCTTTGTGTACATGGATAACATTGTTATGTATGCAGAATTCCTGGAAGAGCACGAGAAACTATTTATTTAAGTGATGGATCAACTAAGGGCAGCTAATTGGAAACTGGAACTAACTAAATGAAGCTTTATGTAGAAAAAAGTTACGTAATAAGGATACACTATCAATGAAAAAGGACTAAGTCTGGATCCCAAAAAAATAGAAGTGGTAAGGCTGTACCAAGAACCAACAAACATAAAAAATGTAAGACAATTTCTCGGATTCACCGAATACTATAGAAGATTCATTTATAACTTTACTAAAATAGCTATGCCACTGAGCTTACTTCTCCAAAAAAACGAAACTTTTCGCTGGGAAGATGGTGGGATCCAAGCTTTTCAAACTAAAGCGGGCCCTATACTCTGCACCCACACTTCAGTCCTCAAAAATTGATGACCCATTTATTATAACAACGAATGCTTCCAGTTATGCTGTAGGCGGTATCCTATTGCAAGGTAAAATCGGTAGCGATCTCCCGATCGCATATACATCTCGCGTGCTAAGAGGCTCGGAGTTACATTACGATACGTACGAAAAAGAAGTGCTAGCAGTGCGTCATGCCATGATGACATGTCGTCCCTATGTATATTGCCAAAAATTTACAATCGTAATGGACCACCAACCTTTCGTGTGGTTCCAAACCGCCAATCTTAACACACGAGTACAGAAATGGTGATTTAAGCTTTCTGAATACGATTATGAGATAGTGTATGTGCCAGCTAGAGTAAATTACGAGCTGGTGTGTTGTTTCTCAACCCAGTACCAATAAAGAAGGTAGCCAGGCTGATGAGACGTTAAAGGAATCTCCAAGAACAAAAAAAAATATTGAGGCAATATCACTTACAAATGACAAAAGGCAGAAGAAAAAACCATCATTCCCAGATAACAACCCTCAAAACCCTGTACCCTTGCCTCGACCAGTGCAACCATCACAAAATCAAACGAGCATAGAATTGAAGAGTAAACGGGGTTGATCTTTAAAACACGACACTATTATAGTACCACACCCTTCGGCATAAGATGTTAACGTATCCGACCAAGAAGAACTGTAAAAAGGGAAGGTTAAGATAAGAAAGGACAGACCCAAAAACCTTCCTGCAATAAAAGAGCCACTAGAAACAACTACGAAGCAACTTAAAAGGAAATAGGACGATTCAGTACAGACAGTGAGTCTAGCTCATCAGTCAATGAGTCAGTAAACACAAGCGATAAAAAAGACCTTGACCTACGCTATGATATTATTAAAACTAAAGAAACGTTTAAACTTGGGTCAGACAAAATAGCGTATTTTGTATCCTCAACAGGAGTCCCGTGCGACGAAGGTGCAAGAAGTCTAGTTAAGGCTAATAAGGTACCTACACAACAAGAACTAAGATTGGAAGGGATAAAGATAAGAAAATTAACGAATAAACGACACCAATTTGCCTTGTGTATCACAGATAACAGAGTGGTATCTCAATCTCTGATAAGGGACAGATTGAGGAGCCTAATGAAGGATTTACGGTCGATTTTAATAGAAAAGAGCTTAACCACGTTTAGCATAACTAAGGCAAAAGATATATGTTACTTGGACTGGATGGTCGTAAACAATATAATAAAAGACACATTTAACAGCAATGACATAAAAATCATAATTAGCCAGAATATCTTACAATATAGAAGGCAAAAATAGGAATTCGATCTTTTACGAGATGCATAAGTCACCTATAGGGAAACACAGAGGCATCTCTAAAACATTTTCCAGAATTTTCCAAGAGTATTTCTAAGAAAGTTTAAATGATGACATTCAGCGTTGAATTGAGAAGTGCCTATAATACCAACTAAAAAAATTAGTGAGGCTTAAAACTAAACAACTCATGTTTATAACAGATACCTCTAGAACTATGTTCAAAAGGTTGCGTTAGATATCGTCAGTCACCTACCTAAAACAAAGAACAGTAACAAGCATATCATAACTATGCAGGACCAGTTGTAGAAATTCTACATGGCCGTACCACTTATGGACGCAACGTCCGCAACGATTTTCGATGTTTTTGTGAGCCGTTTTATTTGTATTTTTAGAGCTTGTAAAGTGATACTGACTGATCAAGAAAGGCATTTTTTAAGCAGTTTGATGAAGGGAGTCACGAAACGTTTTAAGATCGAGAAGGTGAAAACAACAGCCTTTTATCTCCAATCAAATGGATCATTAGAAATATCTCATTATGCACGATGGTGAATATTTGAAGCAATACACCAGTGACGAAAAGGACTGGGATGAATGGGATAGAACACTAGCAACTCTAAATTACAACACATGCGTTCAGGAGAGTACCAAACACACGCCATACGAAGTTCTATTGGGAAGATTAGCAAGACTAGGTTACCAACGTATTGAGATTACGTTATTAACTTATTTTGTAAGCTAAATTAAATTGGAAAACTCACGTATAACAACCTTATCTTATTGAAAATGAGATCTAAGAAACATTACGACCGAAAAATAAACGAGAATTTTTTTAGAGTAAATGATTATGTATTTTTATTGAAAGTTGTTAAAAAGGATGAGTTTGCGGATTACTTCTGTGGATCCCATAAGATTCTAAAAGTATGAAGTAACTTTAATGTTAAAATTGAAGTCAGTAAGAAGTGTGAAATTTTTTATGCGAATAAGTTAAGAATTGTCCATATGTTACCTAAGAAAAAAAAACTACCTAGTAGCGATAGTGAATCAAGCGAAAACTAATTAACCTTGATTCTAATTTCAGAAACCTAAAGATGTTGGTGTAGGTCCTTACTCTCTTTAATTTAATCCATACCAGTAGCGGGTTGATAGGTTACTACTGTGGAGCAAGAACGGTCAACTTTACTACCATACAAACCTAAGAAGTAGAACCATGTGACATCGCAGCCAGCACAGTAAACGCAACTAAACGATACATACAACTCTTACAAGTGAATGAATACATGCGTACCCTAATACAAGCATGTAAGATAAAGATAAAACGATTAATCATCTACTGCGAAACATTTTCACACAGCTCAGTGGTCAGGAACGGCGAAGCTAGCTTCATAGAATCAGTCAGCCAAGAAGACTGTGGACTGATGGTGAACAAGGAAATTTACGTTTGCAGTGAGCTCTAATTTACTGATATCCAAAAAAACATATCAGAAAGTAGACCAGCTACCTTTGCTGGGAAGGCAAATTCTGATGTGTACTGTATTTGAACCTTTTACTCCGATCGTTACGGTTCGTGGGATGATGTCACAGTCATCGGCAAAATTTAATTTGGTGTAAGGGAATACGAAACCCTTATGGATCTGAACCAGGAAGAAATAATTCTACCGTCAGCGACTAGATACGTGTTCAGTGCTGGACTTTGCCTAAATCAAAATAGAATCAGTATATTCTGGCAAATCTCACCTAAATTTACTTGTAATTTCGAGCAATACAGTATACTATTCGAAAGGATAACCAAAAGAATTTATGATGTACAAGATAAAGAAAAACAGGTTAACTACTTCTTTCTATAAAATGATTCGCCCTAGCCGTAAAATCCAGGCTGAATATTTGCGGATACAATGTGATAAAAACTATACACCCCCAATTGCTCATCTACAAACCAGAAGAAAGGCAATTATTCATAACCAAATCCCGCAAAAGTACAGATAATATAGATCTCTTTTCTTATGTAAACTCCAAATTCATCTATGTAGAAGGACACATCTGCGACCAAGTACAACTACTCTATAGGGATATGATGATGCAACGCTGTAGAGTAGAACGGTAAACACTGGAAAACGCCCTAGATATTGCTGACAGATCTCCTGATTTTTTCGCTTACAATGTAATAAAGGTACCTGGATTCAAGGAAATAGTGACGAGAAAAGCCGTCAGGATAAATGAGTGCTTACCAATGGAAGTCGCCATGGCAAAACAGAGAACTGCTACGCATAACTACCGGTAATAAGCAACGGAACTACGATGTGTTTGACACAAAAAATTCATATTGTACAAGCACATGAAGCTAAAATCACATGCAATGCTGTATTACCACCACTCTACAGAATAAATGGAGAACGGTTTTAAGTGCAAGGAGTCTCAGTAAATGTGAAACTCTTAAGAGTGCTGAAACCGATGTTGAATGCTACTTAGACATACACCGAACCAGCAAATTGAGCAACCAGTTGAATAATATATACCAGCAAGGAGCTGGGCAGATTGAGATAGCGCATAATGTTTTCGATAGAGAAAGATGACCTGCTTAATGATACCGCTAGGAAAATGCACGGTAAACCAACTACAGATAACTAAAGTGCTACCTTTAAACTATTCAGTGATCGTACATACTTTCTAGCAAAGACAATTTAAAATAAACTTAAGAATTGATGTCAGCTTCCTGTTTATTGATGTACCTTTAGATTTAGTACTGAGGAACATCGATCGACGTACATCGAATATTATGAATAAATGTCAAATTTCCATTGACAAAATTCAACAATGCATAGAATTATTATTCAATAATACTTTTTTTGCTTCCACAACAATTTCTACCCACAATTTTTCAGCATGCCAATGGATTCTTTTTTTTCACCTCTGTTCGCTGACCTTGTAATAGATGACCTGAAAAATGACTGTCTCTTCATTTTAAAAAATAATTACTTCATCAATCCATCTTTTTATGAGTGAATGGATGAATTTGAAGTTTATTAATTTCTCAATAATATAATGCATCGCAAGAATTAACTTGAGTATTTATATAATTCAAGATTTTGAAACATTTTTTACATTAATTATAGCCAGTTTACCAAAATTATGAAATAAATAGCTGTTACTTCTATGAAAAAAAATATGGTCACCTAGTTGTACTATCAATGTTAGTCAACTGAGCTAATATTTATCGGTATAATGTGCTGTTTAAAAAGAGAAACTTAAAATCTTATATCTCTAGGCTTACTAAAAGAGTAACTTGTATATTAAATAATTCTAACAGCTGGAATGTTGACCAACTTTCGTTGCTAGAAAACTGAAATAACTGCGAGACCATTCTCAACTAATTGTTTAAGGGGACTGATGCATGACTCTGAAGTCAATGTAACTGTTAAAAATAAATTGTTGAGTACATACATAACAGTGTATGTAAGGTATTTAAAAGCTATAAGAAAATTAATTAAATATTTTGGTACACTGAAATAAACACGTTAATGTCTTACAATCATTGACAGTTAATTTGTGTATACGATAAAATTTGACTACTTAGCACCACGCCTCTAAATAAAAGCAGCATTTAAAACTTTCTTGACTGCATTCTTATATATTTCTAGCCAATCAAATAACCTGATACTCATCGATAATGGTTTCATTAGACTCCAGCTAAAGTTCGTGGTTATTGATGTTGACTGTATATTACATATACATTTAGAAAATTCCTGCCAATAAGTAATGAATTAAACAAAAAAGAAACCAAAGCAATAAAAAGGCTTAACAGTATTTAAGCACCTTATAAACGGACGAAATCAAAATGTATGATAGATTAGTATGTTTTTACGCCGGTGAAAAGTTTTGGCTGCGGAACATCTTCAGAGCCACACGTTTGAAGTAAGCATATTTTACGCATACAGAAAATAATTTTGAGCATAAGGAGATCAAGTACGCATGCTTATAGAGTACAAATTATTTTGAATTCCTACTACACAAGTATTTGGACTACTTAAGATCAAAGATTGTGTCACACTAGTTCAAATGTGCATTGAACTCGTAAAACACAAGCATGAGAGCCACGCTGCTTATAGTTTGTGCGCGCACAGTACGGTGCAGCATTAAACTGTAGAAGCTTGTGGAGGGGAGCCCCTGGAGCTCAGTGGTCGTGCTCTCACAGCACAAAGTGGGCTCTGCACGTTCAAAGCTTCGTTGAGCTCTGCAATGCGGTATTTTGGGCTGAGAAAGCTAAATCGTGCGTATACCTCCTCGGCCCTAAACATCATCGAACTGTATGAGCCTAATAATTGGGTTTAAATTAATATACTAAAGGCTCACGGCAAATGACCACGGTAAGTATATGTATATTTGGGGAATTGTGGTACTAAGAGCTTACCCCGGGCTCAAGGATGACAGAGGTGCGAAGCAGGTGAACACAATGACGAGACAGTGAGTAAAAGACTTTAGATTTATCGAATACAGCAATTTTTACTTTTACAAAGAAAAAGAACTTTCGAGAAACGGTCGTGGCTTGGATCGCAGGAGACTGGCGCGTGCCGTAGTCTATGCTGGTCGGGGCGAGATCCGCGAGTGAGTGACGTGGGCCGCACTCGCCACCTAAAGGTGGGCGCTCTACAGAGCTTTTCTTCCTGAAGATGGCGCGCTCTACCATTGTGCTCGCGGGATGAGCTGTTGTTTCTTGCGCGTTTTTTGTTTTGCGCTTTGGCTAGCGGAAACCGCCACATATATATGTAATGGAAATAGTTTTTTAACAAAGATATGAAAACTGTCTTATTTTAATAAAATAGTTATTTATTCAGATTACATCTCGTAAGTTTTTACAATATTTCAAAATACTTGAGCGCAGCAATAACGGGTTTTTGATATATTATCTTATCTCATTCGTTACTTTCGATGTATTAATACTATAATTTTTCTTTTTCTTTTAAAGACCCCTCACTTACACATAGTTACGTCCGAGAAATAATGTCCTTGAATATTGGAGGTGCTTTTTTGTTGAAAAAGTATGAACATAAAGATGGTCCCAATTATCGTCTTGCGTTATGATGACCAAACCCAGTAAATTATGTTAAATCTTAAAAATAGCATTTTATAAGAATCACCACAATATTCTCAAGGGCGAAACCCTTCAGTAAGTTAACATTATTTTCATTCATATGTTAGAAAATGAATGGTTTTACCAACCTTAATCTTCTGTGTCGTATTCTCATGCAAGTTTTTTTCCCAACAGAATCATCCCAGAAAAACTGGATTGGGTGGCTGATCAAGCACATTTGGTATTTCTTAACATCTTTACAGAATCCTTTTACAAACGAGCAACATAAAACAAATGCGCACGTGGTGCTTTGCACAATAAATATGTGGTACAAACAGATCGCTCTCAACCAATTGGGGATATAGAAATACGGAGTCAAGGTTACACAAATGGAGGTAAAATCACTATTTAATTATTATTTATTCCTTAGTTTGGTATCAATAACTTATTTTTCTTATTTTTTTTTTTTTTTTTTGTATTTTTTGTAGCCCTCAAAGTAAAAGTATTTGAATAATTAAAAAAAAATATGTTATCGATGTAAACTAAGAAATTTTGGACCCTAACTGCTCGCCTAGAAAAGCTACATTATTTGCAACGAAGGACGTTGATAAAATATTGACTTATTTCTAAGTCTTACAACATCCATTAAAATGTTCTTTGATGAGCTTCATGGTGATACATATTTTTTTTGGCTTTACATATTTAAATACGTTATGAAGATGGTTTTTCCCTAATTAAATGAGGACAAATAAAATTATGCTAATTACGAGTTTTTTCAAAAAAACTGGTATCCCTTAAGCAAAACAGTTATGAAAGTACCACATGAAAGAGTTTCGACTGAAAAAAATTTCTATTAAAGCTTACGTAGAAATATAAGAAGGATAAGGTTTTGAAGGATAAATTTGGCTAAGCTATTTATTGTTAGTAATTAACAAAATTTATATCCAAATCTTCTAAATTATCATGGTTTTTCTTTTTAACAGAAAACCCAGACATCTTATCAGTCCTTACCTTGCCACTATTATTCCCCAAAATCAATAAATTTACCAGAAAAGTCATTAATCTTTAAAGTATTAGTTAACTATTTTTAGGTTAGTATAGTTTTATAAATATTTTTCGAGTACTTAGAAGCTACCCAGATTCTTGATCCGTACTTTATTCTCGACTATGATAAATGTTATGTAAGAATTTTATTGTTTTTAAGATAACATTAACATTATTAATGTAATAATTTTTAAACTAGATGATTTACTAGTACAATAATAAATCAAATTTATTTGCCATGACAATACAACGTTTTTAAATAAAGTGCCTGATCACGCATCTCAAATAAATATTTCTTTTTCTATACATACATGACGACTATCAGTTCCATATCTGCTAAATTGATTATTTTTCAACTTAAGATAACTTCAAGATGAGACTGCTCATTTTCTGATTTTTTTTTGCTTCTCACTTTTAGGATAGTAATAATGTTAGAGAAAAGTTGTTAGAAATTCATGAGCAAATTGTTGGTGTTCACACTGGATATGAATTGGAGTTAAATTATCCTAATAATGTCATTAACGAAAAGTCATAATGCTTTTAAGAAGAAAATCTCGTTGAAATTATTATTACAAAATTATTTTAAAAAAAGGCAGCATTTTCCTGAGAGTACCTTTTAAATAAGTAAATGGCTCTATGCAAAAACTATTGAACTAATTGATTTTAAATTTTGAAGGCTTATTAACGTCCCTACGACGCACAATCAGCTCTAATTTTAAAATTGCAGAGTTTCAGAAATTTTTAGTTAATAACAATCGAAAAACAGTATATTTTGACGGTTTTCTCAACTTAGCAGATAAAAAATTAACAGATTTTAAAATTTTTTCTTCACCTTGATAAATTTTTTAAGCATCTCATCAACAATTTTCAGATCTTGCCAAAAACAGATATCTGTTACTCTACCCCTTACCTATACGACGACATTTTTGTTAGTGGAGTATTTCTCATTATTCAGTCAATCGGGTATTTTTACTACACTGTAAGTAGAGTGTTCATTTCAACAAGCACACATATTTACCAAGTAATCTCAAATCTTGATGCTCCTAATGTTACTTATAAAATAAGCTTTTTGGCAACAAACTTCCACCGATTAATAACCATCTCTGGTCCTTACTTAAATATGAAATACACAAGTCTGTCAGAGTGAATAAAGGAAGCGCAGAGATAAAAATGATAGAAGATTTTTTATGATAGACAAGCATACGGAAATAACGTTCAATGTTTGACATCATTTGTTAATTTTTTTTTTATTTCTTTGTTAAGGCAAAAGTTATGTATTACAATAAACAAATCTTATTATATGGGTTGAACTTAAAACCCGTTTGGTGATATTATTGTAAATGATATTCGGTGGACAAAGTGTTTTGTATTATGTGTACAGATATAAAACAGTTATAAATTACTTTTTCACGATTTTATTTGTCTTAGGTTCTTGTTCTTGTTTACACATATTACTGAGTGTATAAAATTACCGTACATTAGTAAACGTGCTGTTGTGTTGAGTGAAATAATAGTAGGTGAATAAGCGAGCTCACATCTAATATTGAAACAAACTTTTATTTACATGCCTTGATACTTATACATAGCTTGGTAGTATCGACTCATATGGGTGGGTGACCGATCTCAGACTGATCTGCATAACGCAGCGTGCGTCGTGCTCCTCCTTCTCAATCATTTTAGTGTTAGTGTATATAGGAGTGTGTGTATGTGTCTCTGTATGTGTATTAGTGTGTCTCTGAGGTGGTGTGTGGCAGAAGCAACAACGATGGTGTAATACACAACATTTTCTCCCTCTTTTTCCCTCTTCTGAATTGAAAAATAGGAATTTTATTCTGGAGAATATTTGCGTGGTAGTTGGCGCTGGCGTGTGTTTCGACGAGAGGTAGAAGGGGCCTGCAGAGTCAGTTGTGCCCTATTCACAGGATTGGCAAGTGTTACTGGTGTGGGTGATAAAGGGGGTGTTGCTGCTGTGAGTGTACCCCCTGTTGGTGTCACAGTTGTTGTTGGTTCACCGAAACGTATTCGCCTGTATCCTGTTTGCTTGAAAATTTGAGCTAGTTTTTCTAGGGTAGGGTCTTCGATTATTTTATTCTTGCTTCGCTGCCTCGTCTACATTAGGTAGTCTCCTGATCTGTTCAATGTGCCGCTTGAAAAGTTTTTCCTTGTAGTTGATCTGGTAATAAAGACTGCCGAGGTGCGACGCGATGATCCCAGGGAGCCATTTATCTAGTTTAGCGTTGCTGGATAAGAAATGAATTTTCTGTCCTATTTTCAAGGTTCTCTATGACCCTCGTGCGGACGTCGTCAGGCCTGGTCAGGTCGAGTCTTGTACGGATGAGGCTTGCTCTGAGAGTTCCTTTCATAGTCTTCATTGCGTAGAGGGATCTTTCACGGTCGTGATAAAGCGTTCCGCTTGGCCATTGGTTCATGGGTGATATTGCGCTGACAGCTTATGGTATTTAACGCCACTGGTCAAAAGAAGGGACTTGCATTCTTCCGAAACGAACTGTTGACCATTGTTGGAGACAACAGTAACTGGTGTGCCATAAGTTGAGAACAGATTGTCCAAGATGATGACAGTCGTGGCAGCTCTTGTAAAAGTAGAAGGTTTAACCTTAAGCCACTTAGAGTAAGTGTCAACCACAATCAACAGCACAGTGTCAGCTACTGGGCCTGCGTAATCGATGTAAATCCGTTCCCAAGGTGCTTTCAAGTACTCCCAGTGGTGATCTTGAAATTTCGGTGGTGCGTGTGTATGAGTTGCACACACGGTGCACAATTTGGCGAGTTTTTCGATGTCGAGGTGGTACAACCATTCGATGCTTAAACATCAGGCAGTTGGCGGCGAGCTCTTAGTTTGCCTTAAGTGCCTTGTAGTTGTAGCAGGTGAGATTTTGTCTTGTTTCAAGGATCTTGGCGATCTTGCCTAGATGAGCATCATTCCTAGTCTTGCATGCGATAGTTTCTGCCTTCACTGGTAGCTGTTGCTCCTGGTGGACTGTGAACAGGTCAAAATCGTCGAAGCCGTCTGTTCCCTTTTCTTATGGAGAAGAAAGACTTGAGACTAAGTTGACAGTGACAGGGAAATGCGCTTGAGAGCAGTAATCAGCATTCCCGTTAGCTTTTGAGTTCTTGAAGACGATGTCATAGTTAAAATATGCCAAGGTGTTGACATAATTAGCCATGCGACTGGTGCACAAGATCGGTAATGACTTCTCCGGGTGCGAGATTTGGGTTAAGGACTTATCATCGGTGATCAGCATGAAGTGTTGAGCGTAAAGATTTTGAAAAACTTCTGCACAGCCCATACGATTGCAAGTGACTTTTTGTCCATCTGCAGGTACCTCTGTTCTGTTGCTAACATCGTTCGGCTGGCGTAAGCTATTGGGCGTTCCTGTCCATTGCTGAGCTGGTGTGAAAGCACTGCGCCTGATGCCTCGATGCCTTGTTGATGCTAGGGCATGGTAGCCTTTGTGCGCAGTGGAAGCTGAAAAATTGTAAGGGCTGCGACGAGGTCACCAGCTCACGTTGATCTCGTTACCGAGCATAAATGAAGTTACTCTTGCAGCAATTATATTGAGCAGTAAATCATAAATTTTCACAGGGCTAGTTTCCAGAGCCCATTGACCTTGGTTAATTAAATAACAATACAATAATTGAATTTGTATTGAACAATAAAGATTTATTTAAAGAGTCAACCAAAACTAAATATTTACAAGAGTAGTTCAAGGTTCTCACTTGCGAAGAAATGCGTGGAGCGATGACAATGTATAACTCGCGATAATTAAATTGAATTTGATTCGTGAAGAAGATTATAACCACGGCTTACCAAATAAGGCGTCGTGCGAAAGAGCGAGAAGTGTTGACGAAAGGTGTCGAGGAATAGCCCCCTTTGCAGTTAAACCGTAACAATGTAGTTTGACGTAAGAAGCCCAAGACGGCGCCCCGATGATGGTCGAGACGAAGAAAACCAAAACGTTGACTCCGAGGAGAAAGCCGTTGTTCTCAGCGCGGGTACAGTGTCCGCTCGCTTCGACTCTTCACTCGGAAGTGAAAAGCGTTCGGCGTCTCGAATGCGCCCGAGCACCAGAAAGTAGAAAGAGAAGAGGGAGGGCCACACTCACTATTGAGTTTGTAGATATTGAAAATGACTTTATAGTAGTGGGCTCCCTCTGCTCCCTCTAACCCGTTTATTAGTGCGTTCGTTATCCGTCTCTCCCGCACGACAAGTTCGCTTCCGATACGCGTCACTTGCAAGTGACCAGCGCCTAGGCCAGTTTTGCTGGCGTCAATATCCAGAAAAAGTAGCAACACTGGATCGTACAGCATCAGCACAAAAGGCGAAATGAGGGGGGTCTTCATGTCCTCATAGGCCTTGTCACCCTCTGGTCCCCAGATGAGGGGATTTTTGTGAAGCATGTCTCTGAGGGAGCGATCTCTTGTCAACAGATTGGGAATAAGCGAGCTGTAGTATCTTGCTTTTTTAAACAACAGCTGAAGATTCTCAAGGCTGACCAGCTTTGGCGCTTCTCAGACAGCTCTGATGCGCGCATCAGACTTGTGGATGCCTGACACGTCGAGCTTATGACCCAAAGCTTCGAGGACAGTTTGAGCAAAAAACACATTTGGGGCGGTTGATTTTCAAACCATGCTACTGAAATCGCTCAAGGGTGGCTGTAAGGGCCTGTATTAGATTCTTGAACAAATTGGCAAAAACTATTGTGTCATCAAAAAAATTACGGCGTTTTGCAAGCCCTGCAGGGCCGTGTCCATTCGTTGCTACCAGATAGCGGGAATGTTGGCTGCTCCGTAGACTTCTCTAATTGGTCGGATCAGGCCGTGAGCCGGTGTATGGAAAGTGAGCGCATGGCTGAACTTTCCGTCGACCGCGAGATGAGTAAAGGCGTCAGTGACATCTAGATGACAGAAGAAGGCGGCGCCCGGCGCCGCGCATTCGGTTAAAAAGATGTTCCATCTTGAAAATTGGGTGTTTGTCGACGATAATCCGTTGGTTGAGTGTGGGCTTGTACTTGCCTATGATTCTTAGTTTGCCATTTTTTTGGCAATGATGTGAGTCGTTGATGCCTACTCGGAGTAATCGACCCTTTTGTAGAAACCGAATGCTATTTTGGTGTCGATTTCTTTGGTATGTACATCATAGAGTGCAACTAGTACATCGCATGCCCTCATGAAAAAAGGGGTGGCCGCTGCCTTAAGGTGCATCTTGATTAGTGGCCCCAATATCTTTCTAGGGATGCTACTGAATAAATCCTGGTACCGGTCGAGGATGTTGTCCAGTTGTCTCTGCTGCCTTGGGGGTAGCAGCTGCTGGTAGTAAGAGAGTTTGTAGATTGAGTAAGGCGTCACAAAGAGGTGCTCGAAGCTGATTATGCGCACGAACTCCAAGATTGATTCTCGACCAAGAAACATCTCAATTGCGTCGTCAACCACGTAGAGATCAAGGTTTCTAGTTGTGGATCTGCTGGTGGCACTGACTGACGTTTTCCCAACACAGTTGATGAAGTGACCAGTGTAACTAACGAACTTACGCTTAGCCTTCTGCAAGATAAGATCACGTTTAAGTGATTCCAACTTGGATTTGCTCAGAGTTGAACAGGGAGCGACGGTGTCAAGTTCCATCTGGACGGTAATCCCCTCTATGTTAACATCGATCAGTGGCTTGGATGAGGTTTGGATCGCTCCACCTGCTTCGATGTTGCTTATGTAGTCCACTTCATCAACATCGTCAGCTGGGAGGTCATCTTCGGTCACCTGGTGAGTCTTAGCTTTCCCCTTACCTTTTTTTCCACATTTCAAACAATCCTAGTTCAGAAATTTACATTGACGGCAAGGGTGAGCTCCTCCACAGCCTGCACATGTTGGATGGACATCCCTTGGTATTCTTGGATTAATCTGTGGAGTTGATTTTGATTGCCGTTAGTAATTTCCCTTTTCAGACACGGGTTTGTCGTAACCTAGTCAGTTGGTTATCTTGGTGTTGGCAGCAGCATTTTTAACTTCGTCAGCTGTGTTACGAGTTTTCTCGAGAATAAACACTATTTCGTGAGAAACAGTAAAGCAGTCCGGTTTCTTTGCGATGATCTTGCCACACATCTCTCGTGACTCTAACCCAGCAAGCATTTGTTCTATGAGCATCCGATCCAAAAATGATCCATACTTGCAAAAGATCGTAGCCTGTCATAGTCTCAAGATGAAACTGGCGATGGATTCTCCTGGGTTCTTCACGATGCTTCGAAATTTTATACTCTAGGCATACTTGTTCGCGATTAGTGTTGAATAACCTCTCAGTTTCGCCTTTATTTCACTGTACTGAAGAGTTTTCGGGCTTCCAGGACTCACCAATATTTTCATGGCATCGTTGAGCTCAGTGCCCATGTAAACATGCGTGTTGTATTTTGTAGAATAAACTTCTTATTCAATAAATCACTGTGTTTTCCTCACGACTAATAATAATATAAAGTGTTTACAAAAAGAAATTAGTGACTCCTCCTTAATTCTGCATAGCGCTTTCTATATATCTAAAAAAGCTATTAATAACACGATAAATATTTTAAATAACTTTTATTATCTACTATTTATCCTATTTATCGAATAACAACTGCAGAATTAAGTTAAATCATTTATTAATGCTGTGGCGTGCCAGAAAATTTTATTTGTTCTTGAAATTTTGTAACATATATTTGGCATCCATTCATTTATACATCTCAAACTAATCAACTATGGAAAAAGTTTATATATTTCTCCTGTACAGTATAGATAGTGGAAAAGCCAGTATACGTTAAGATAAATCAAGAAGTCAAAATTGAATTGAAGTCAGTTTTTGCTGCTTACGTAAGATTGCGAAATAGCTTAAAAGCATTATTTAAAAAACTACACACATTCAATTGTATAAACTAGAACATGTACAAATTATCTCAAGAAATCATGAAATTGTCAAACATTCTTCAAGGACAGTTGTTGATAAAAAAGTATGGATACTCAGCTGAATGACTTAAAGCTGAATTCTTGATGCACAGCTAGTTCAATATCAAAGTTATCAAGATTCTGTTCAGAATGACTAAAGCTAGACTCGCTGACTTTGATTCAAGATGACTTAAATTTTTTTTTTTTTGGTCACCAAGCAGATCCTACTAAAGAGCAAAGCTATGGCGATTTTATTGTAAGAATTTAAGCTTGTTTATAGCTTTCATTGTTAATTTTTCTCGAGAAAAGCTACGTGATAATCATCTAAAAAGTGTCAAGAATTAGTATGCGTAATTTCATCTAAATTAGTTAAGTTGTTTTTGTGGTTGGTGATTTCAACAGCTTCTAGAACGTGTTTTATATATTAGTGAAATAGTTTTCCGCTAACGAAGGCTAACCACACCATATAAATAGTCTATTATGTCAATATATGTGTATGCATATAAAAAAAATATTTAAATAAAATCTGCAGCAACCTAAAAAATGTCTCATTATTTTCTTCATTCGACCTACATCTTGCCAATATTAGCAAACGTATGGTGGTAATGAAAACATCCCCTTCCCTACTTTTTACCCTACGCGTTAAACTTCTAGCATTAATACCTCGATCACATAACATAGGTGCGTTCCGTACATGACTTAAGGTCATAAGCGTCACGTATGTGGTCTGATATGACATCTGCATGTAATGTAGGGCTTCATACACACACGTTAGTCGGTGGTTTTAATACGTTAGAGCTATCCACATATCAAACACATATGGACACAAGCTTTTTTCCATTGAGCTCTTGGATTTTTGGTATCAAAATATGGGTGACATATACATACACATATACATACTGCCACGGTTGTGGCTTGGCTTGTCTAGCCAAGCCAGCACCCGTGTGTTGATACCAGTGATGCCAGATGAGATGGTATTCCCCTCAAATAAGAGTTCAGCACTCTAAAGGCTCGCAAGCTATAGGCTGGCGCAAGTATAGTACAGCTCAAAAGAGTTCTACCCCAGTTCCCCTACTCGTACTTTCCCTCTCCCTGTGGTATGTATATGGTTAACCCAAGCCTGCTTCACAGCTTGTATATTACATCTATACCTTCTCCGTCGTAAAGCATGGTAGTCAAGTGGGCTACTTAGTTTATGTTTTGGCTGGTCATATCTTCGAATCACAGGTGCGATAACTTATTTTTCTTTGAATTGATGGTTACAAAAATTGCGTTGACAATTGATTTTGAACGTATTAATTTGTAATTACGTTTTACAAATTTTAGCCATAGTTACTGCCTTCAAATAACTACAAAGCTTCCTGACGCATAAGGGTCGCTATAAATTAGAAATAAAAAACATTTGAAGCCCTTGATTATTAAAATCTGTCAAGGTGCATCTAAAACATATAATTATTATGCAATTTAGTATTATTAAACCTGTTTTCTGTAACTACCTTAAATAATTAATGATGTATCTTGTTTAAGATTTTTATTTATTGCAGAAAAGAAAACAATTTTTTTGACGTTTATTAAAAAAAAAAAAAATCATGTGCAGTGTTTAATTATGTGTTTACATTTTATAAAGCACAAATGTAAACTTTTAATAATACGTACCACAAATTTTTTTCTTGAAGTTTAGTGCATAAGCACACGATCAGTAAGAGCTCATTTAGGTGTGAGAATAAAAATCAGGTGTTAGTTTAAGCAACGTTTCGTTGGTCTTAACGCCAACCTCATCAGGCTCACTTTATTAACAGAAAAAACACAACAAATTTCATGAATTACATTGCAGGGCCAATATTTACAAATATCTACATTAATGCAAAATTAATTATAAGTAAGTAGTCACGAATAAAATAGTAATATAAATATTTTTAAAATTGAACAATTACTCACGTCTATATTGTTAAGACGATCGTTACAGACTGTTGGGCGCCTCGAACGAATAACGTAAGTGTCAAACATGTATGTATTTACACATATACATATAAACAGTAAATGTTTGCTTCTTACGAATATAGATAACAGCAGTACATAACTACATTGTATTATTTAGCAAGATTACTTATAAAATCTTTATATATGTTATTGAGAAGTAAGGTATCTTCTTTCTTAATAATAGTGTGTTTAGTAAAGTGTATGTATAGCATTTCGGATGTTTATCTTTTTTGTCTATTAGATTCACGGTCTAGAATCTTTGCTTAAAAAAAATTAAAATTAAGGTTGAATTTTTTCATGTGTGAAGAGACAACAAGTTCATCTTTCCTGGTACTTTTATGTTCATTCAGGTGTTTTTTCAATGCTCTCTTTGTTTCACCTACATATGATGCAGAGCAAAAATCACATGCAAAATGATACACAACATTGGTTTAATCGAGCTTATCAATCTTGTCTTTCCTAAGAATGATAACACTGTCCAATTTATTTTGAATAATAGGGTAAATTTGTATATTTAATTGTTTTTTCAATGCTCTCTTTGTTTCACCTACATTTGATGCAGAGCAAGAATCACATGCAAAATGATACACAAGATTGGTTTGATCGAGCTTATCAATCTTGTCTTTCCCAAGAATAATAACACTGTCCAATATATTTTGAATAATAGGGTAAATTTGAATATTTAATTTTTTCAAAATTTTTGAACAAAATTTAAAGAATAATGGGTTATATTGAATAAAAATTATTATTCTATCACGTAGATTTTCATTTTGTAGGTTGTTATTACCATTATTAGTATTTTTTATTTAGTGAAGTCTTTTCTTAATATATTTTTGTATGAAAAGTTCAGTATACTCATAATCACGTAAAATTCTTTTTGCCATGAGAATATTCTTCCTGTGGTATAATTTATCAGACAAAAGAATAGCTCGATCAACCAAACTGTATACTGCATTGACTTTTAAAGATCGGGGGTGGTTAGAATTGAAATTAATTAATCTATTCGATGAAATTGGCTTGACGTATTAATTCGTGATTATTATCAAGTTTTTATGTGTAATTGTTATGTCTAAGAAATTTATACAATTGTTTTTCTTTACTTCGCAGGTGAATTTTAAGTGATTGTCCTGTTTGTTAAAAATCTGTAAAAATAATTGTGCCTGATCTTATATACACATATGAGAGTGTCGTCGACGTATCTTTTATATATGAAGGGAACGCAATTATGATTTTCTTTTAACACGCGTAGGGCTTCCGTCTCAAGATCTTCTAAAACTAAGTCAGCGAATAGTGGAGAGACAGGAGAGCCCATAGGGCTACCAAAAATCTGTTTATAAAATTTTTTATGAAAGGTGAAGTGAACATTATTGAACAAAAATTTTGTGCATTCTATAATTTCATGAATAGGGATTTTTGATAATCTGTGGATTTGCATGTATCTTTTTTCCAAACTATTTATGACTGATTCTAACAAAATATTGGTAAATAGAGAAATAACATCCAAAGAAACAAAAATATGATTTTCCGGTATGTTAAGATTCTTAATTTGTTTTATAAGTTCAACGCTATTATTCAAATGTAAAGAAGATTTTTTAAATACTTTAGAAAAAGAATTATCGAGAATTAAGGCGAGTGTGTGTGTAGGAGAAATAATGGATGAAATAATTGGTCTAAATGAAAGGGAAGGTTCATGTATTTTTGGCAACCCATAACATCTAGGTAAATTTGTATTGGTTTGCGTTAATTGATTGTTATGATGTTTAAAATTTAAAAATTGGTTGACGTTCTGTTTCGTTAAAATTTTCTGGACATCTGATTGTAAATTGTGTAATGGATTCTTATTTATCATTATGTAAGTAGTGTTGTCATTTAACATCAACTTCATGCTCTGCACATATACGTTTGTGTCAAGGCAAACAGTCACATTTCCTTCATCTGAACGAGTAAACATAATATTTTTGTTCTCTCTAAGAAACGCTTTTGTATATTTGAAATTGAAAGCATTTGAATGTTCGACGTTGTCAAGTTCTAACTTTTTGTTATTATACATTTTCATGGCTTGTGTGATCATTGTCCTAATTTCACTTTTTAATTTACTACTAAGATCGTTGATTTTCCGCAAGCTACATTCTACATTCTTAATTGTTTGAATCATTTTACCATTTGACAAAGATTATTTTTCGAACGCAAATCTTTGTCCTAAAACTACGTAATTTTTTAACGTTTACTGGTACATCAAGATCTGTTAGATTTCAGAACATTTTTTCTTATTTGTTGTTATCATTGTAGGGGTTCTGGTTACATGATTTTTGTATAGATAAAAACTTTTTATTATAAGTACGATTGCGTTTCCGTCTTTTTGGTCTATTGTTAAAATATATACTACTTATGAAACTTTCAACTAATGAATTGTTAGGATGCAGATAATTTATTATTTGTCTAATAGTAAAATTATTTTTTTTAAGAACGGACACATGTGCATAACAATCGTCAACCTCAATATTGAGCAAACTGCAGGTAAAAGAGTAAATTCGTTTTTGAAAGAAAGTCTTCAACGACTTGTTGTGAAAAAAGGATTTTTTTAAAGTACCTTGTCAGATTTTCTATGTGTTAAGGCAAATAGTTGTGTGTCCTAAATTTTCTTAGAAAGGACAATTGGCCCATAAAATAAGTAATACATATTTTATAAGTTCAACGCTATTATTCAAATGTGAAGAAGGTTTTTCAAATACTTTAGAAAGAGAATTATAAAGAATGGGGACGAGTGTGTGTGTAGGAGAAATAATGGATGGAATAATTGGTCTAAATGAAAGGGAAGGTTCATGTATTTTTGGCAACCCATAACATCTAGGTAAATTTGTATTGGTTTGCGTTAATTGATTGTTATGATGTTTAAAATTTAAAAATTGGTTGACGTTCTGTTTCGTTAAAATTTTCTGTACATCTGATTGTAAATTGTGTAATGAATTCTTATTTATCATTATGTAAGTAGTGTTCTCATTCAACATCAACTCCATGCTCTGAACATGTACGTTTCTGTCAAGGCAAACATTCACATTTCCTTCATCCAAGCAAGCTGCTGGACAAAGGTAAGTATAAACAGAGTCTATTGGTGTATTAATAGACGCGCGCACGCTTATAATTGGCCCTTATAGGTAAAAGAATATACTAAAGCGCGAGATTTCAAATCTCATAAACTAAATTTTCTATTTACATCAGTCCAATGTTACTGATGTTGCACAATTAGAAATAAAGAATATAGCTTGCGGAAAATCAACGATCTTAATAGTAAATTAAAAAGTGTAATTAGGACAATGATCACACAAGCCATGAAAATGTATAATAACAAAAAGTTAAAACTTGACAACGTTGAACATTCAAATGCTTTCAATTTAAAATGTACAAAAGCGTTCCTTAGAGAGAACAAAAATATTATGTTTACTCGTTCAGATAAAGGAAATGTGACTGTTTGCCTTGACAGAAACGTATATGTGCAGAACATGGAGTTGATGTTAAATGACAACACTACTTACATAATGATAAATAAGAATCCATTACACAATTTACAATCAGATGTCCACAAAATTTTAACGAAACTCAACGACAACGAATTTTTAAATTTTAAACATCACAACAATCAATTAACGCAAACCAAT
>NW_019379705.1:64391-79231 GCF_000648655.2 Copidosoma floridanum
TGATTCAAAAAAAAAAATCTGTCGGTTTTAAAATTCCAGCCCCGCGAGTAACGCGACATAAAGAACTTCGTTCTAAAAAATTGAAAAAAAGAAAAAGTCGTACTAGTAGTAGCAGCAAAATAGTAGTAGGAGCTTTGTTTATGGGAAAGGGAAATATATTTACTTATAAACATGCATACCGTAGAAACAGCTGTAGTGTTAGACTCTATTTATTGTTTTAATAGACCACCAATACTTACGTAAACCCTACGTTCTTGCAGCGTGGGGCTTTTGCCAGTCTGCAATTATGTTAATATTTTTTCAGAGTAGAGCTAACAGAAAAATCGTCGTATGTCCTAGCGTTTTGGAGCAAGTTCACTCCTAGCATTCACAGGTCTTAGTTCTTGTAAATTCTGAATGGACCGAGGATTCTTAAAAACTGTTACTTGTTTTTTAGTGTTTTTCTGTACGCTGAGATCTTCGTGTGCACTACTATGTCCTTGATGCTTCTTCTAGCTAATGAGTAAGTAAACGCAGTGCAGTATTGGTTTTTAATAATTAGCCTGTTTTGTAGTTTAAACAGTATCATCTTTTATGTGCCCTAATGAAGCATTTTTTTAACTTTATTTAATATTGTATTTTTTTTTTTTTTTTTTTTCCAAAGGAAGTCAATGCGTTACTGATGTCAATTTTAACATTGTATCTCTTGATGAATCACGCACATCATTCCTTGTAATTGTATACTTCATGAATTGTTGTGGGGTCCACGCTGTCATAGTGCTCCTGTACTTGTCGGCGTGGCGCTACCGCGTCACTTGACAGTGCAAAAGATTACAATGATTGATACCAAAATATTGATAATTGAGTTATACTTGTTGAATGAGTGGGTAAAAAATATTTTACACCGATTAGTAATCTGTGAAGATATAATTTTAAAGTTGCGTTTGAACGTTTAGTTGTTTTTTTAAAGAATCAGTTTCAAGAACAACGGTCACGAGGCCTGTACTTTTTTTTATTGTAATCTGTTGTAAATAGTGTTAAAATTATTTCGGGACTTTTTTATGAACGGCTGACTACTGTCTGCGAGCAATAAACGAACGTGTTTAAAATGATTGCAAAACTGAGTACGAAAAAAGGGCAACAGGGATATAATTATTGATTAAAAACAACGATACATACTCGAACGTAAAATTGCAAGGAATTTATAAAAAAATCGTTATTTTTTGTTTCCCTGTGTAGAACAAATTCAGCAGGTTGCTCGACGTATTCAGGGAGATCCACCTGGTGGCGTCAAAGGGTGAGGAGCACCTTTACGCGAAACACTGCAGCGGAAGCGCCCCCACGCAGACCCTCCTGATGGAGATGCTGCACGCCAAGCGAAAATGAAGATTGCGACCACCCAGACAGCACCACGACGATGATGACTCTGTTGTTGCAGCTTGTGGCGCTGGTGATGTTTCTTTTATCGGCGGACGAGACAACCGTACCGCCGTCGCCGTCGCCGTCGCGGCTGCTGGATAAGCCTCGCGTCGAGTCGAGCCTACGTCCGTCCGCCCTCGACAACGCCTTTGGATGATAATCCTTCGATATGATGGGAGCTCGCGTCGTCGAGCTTCGCCCAATCGGGAGGGTATTAATTAAGGTTGTACAAGTCGAAAGAAGCTTATGTTAAACTCGAGGGAGCCGATGACGTCTACCTATATACATATATATACAAAAAAAAATATATATATATATATTTACATACATGGAAAATACTACTAACTGTCACAACTGTAAATAAAGCAAAGCACACAGAAATGTATAGGACTTGTCACTTTTGATAATAAACGAACTGTGAATCAAATTAACTTACAAAGTGTTCATTTTTTTGTCGTAAGCCTACAACGTACAAAAATTTTCCAGAAACGCGTTTCCAAGAAAAGTTTTCCTTATTCCAGCAAACTTTACCTTGAACTTTTCTCATTTTTGTGTAATCATTCATACTTGTGTACTTGCAACTGGAGTTCTGTCAAAAAAGTACCTACGTTACAAGTAAATCCATATTTTACATACGTGACATTTGTTAAGAATAATTATATAGTTCTTAATGCAAAACGTTTCAAGGTAAATTGAAAATTTTGTTGCACTTACTACTAAAACAACATTACTCTAGGTTGCGAGTAAGTCGTGTACTTTATTTACCGAGAGCGGACAGTGCTATTTTTCGCCCGTGAGCCCATTTTCTGCTCATGCACACTGTTATTTCGAGTGCGCAAAGTGGCTATAGCATTTTGTAGCTATGATAATAAAATTAATTTTACAACCTACAGAAGTATTTTATTTTATGACAATTTGTGGTATCTATTGTTAAATGTTTACATTCGTCCTTTATTAAATGTAAACATATAATTAAAAACTGCACGTGACTTTTTTTTTTTTAATTAACGTAAAAAAAACTGTTACCTTACCTTTAATAAATAAAAATCTTTTAAACAAAATACATCATTAATTATTTAAGTTAGTTACGGAAAACAGGTTTAATAATACTAAATTGCATAATAATTATATGCTTTAGATGCACCTTGACAGATTTTAATAATCAAGGGCTTCAAATGTTTTTGATTTCTAATTTATAGCCACCCTCATGCTTCAGGAAGCTTTGTAGTAATTTGTAGGCAGTAAATATGGCTAAAATTTGTAAAACGTAATTACAAATCAATACGTACAAAATCAATTGTCAACGCGATTTTTGTAACCATAAATTCAAAGAAAAAAAAATTACCACAACTGCGATTCGAAGGTATGACCAGCCAAAACATAAACTATGTAGCCCACTCGGCTACCACGCTTTACAGCGAAGTAGGTATGGATGTTATAAACAAGCTGTCAAGCAGGCTTAGGTTAACATACCACAGGTATACATACCACAGGGAAAGGGAAAGTAGGAGTAGGGGAACTGGGGTAGAGACTCATTCGAGCTGTACTATACTTGCACCAGCTTATAGCTTGCGAGCCTCTAGAGTGCTGAACTCTTCATTGAGAAAATACCGTCCTGTCTGTTATGACTGGTTGGCACCGCTGTCACCAAATTACGCTCGTTACATAACAAGCTCCGAAAATTATGGTATAGATGGGAAGCAGGTCTTTCTAATTTATTTAATAAATAAATTTATGTAGTCAAATTATTTTAGTAAAACGCTTCACCAAAAAAGTGGAACAGGAGCTCAAGCGCAATTGACTAAGGATTCGCGAAACTTAACGCTTACCGCTCAGTATTACACGACTGCCGTCAGTATTAATTGCACTCTTAGATGCACTCTATTGTGTCGTCAGTTGTATACTGGTGTGCCATCACACGGGTGCTGGCTTGGTCAGAGGAGCCAAGCTACGTCCGTGACAATACATATATTTAGATTGAATACCTGAGCGCACATATTATATTATAATACGAATTATGTAATTTATGCTCTATAAGTAGGAATGTGAAGAAACAAAAATAAAAGGCAAATCAAAATATTTAATTTGTAAAATTAATCTTTGCTTAGTATTTGAAAATTTTCTGTGTAGTCATTTGAAAGAAATCTCCGATGTTTACTTTGGCCCGTATGCTCCCGAAATTTTTGCTGAAATGTCGAAAGATTCTGTTGATNTGATAAAAAATTGTTTGTGCTATATTTTTTTTTGTTTTAATAATAATTAACCACAATTTAATATTAATTTCTCTTTTTATACTTTATAAGACGTTATGTTTAGCTGCTACATATAATTTGTTCTCTATTTAAATTTTTAATCATGACATAATTGAAAAAATTTTATTTATTTTTTTAATTATATATTGTTTATTATCGTGAAAACCTACGCTATACGCATGATAATGCTGGATTTTGTCATTTATATAGAACTCTCTGATTTGGAAATAAACATCGTATCCACAGCAAAAAATATTGTAAACCAAACCAAACCGTGGATTCTTTTCCGATGTATCAATTATGAATATATCTTAAACTTTAAACGGTTGTCCAAGAATCGAAACATTATTTAGAGTTTAAACGGTTAATTCTTTTGAAAGATTTGATGGAGTTTTGAAATAAGAAACAAATTGGCTCTATAAACTAGACCTATCTTTGTATCTGTAGAACTATTTGTTAAAGAAACAAATAAGCTACACGAAATGAATTCATGTATTATAGAGACTGTTAGAGGTTAATTAATAGTAGTGCTCCTTCCAACAGCAGTGTTTTCCAGTTTCTATTTTTCTTTTCAAATTTGTCAGCTAAGAAGTGTCTTGCATGTCTATTCGATAATATAACCCGACAATAATGTAATAGAAAATGCAATTTAGGTTTTAATTTTTTTGCAAATTTAAATGATCATTCATTGTGATCTGTCACTAGTGTTTAAAGATCTACAATTTGAGCTATTGTCATAATTAGTGATTTCAGTACTCCGATCATATTTCTTAGGCATAAATACAATATCCAGTGCTCATTACCCATAGGACCTAAGTCACCAATCATTATTCCTAACAAACGGCGGAGACATAGCATTTTAGCCTAAGATTACTTGATCTTTGATTCTCCGTTCTTCTTTTCGCTATTTAAAAAAGCTAGTGGCTAGTGGTTCACGCTTGTTCTTGATTTCAACTTTGTTTTAATGTTATGTACTAATTCTAGAATTTATTTTTTTTATGGATATTATTTTGCTTTGGATTAAACCTCCTAAAACTGTACTTGTAGCTTAACTTGGCTTACTTTCACACAATATAAAATCATTCATACTTGTGTACTTGCAACTGGAGTTCTGTCAAAAAAGTATCTACGTTACAAGTAAATCCATATTTTACATACGTGACATTAATTAATATGAAATATAATTAATATGAAAATAATTATATAGTTCCTAAAGCAAAGAGTTTCAAGGCCAATTAAAAATTTTGTTGAACTTACTACTAAAACAACATTACTCCATTTTGCGAGTAAGTCGTGTATTTTTTTTACCGAGAGCGTAAAGTGCTATTTTTTGCCCGTGAGCCTATTTTCTGCTCATGCACAATGTTATTTCAAGTGCGCATAGTGGCAATTGCATTTTGTAGTTATAATAATAAAATTAATCTTTTACCCTACAGAAGTGTTTTATTTTATGACAATTTGTGGTATGTAACGGTGTTTGTTGAACGTGCCGTTCTGCTCCCAATTGTTTCCATGATTTCTTGAGGTTTAGTGCATAAGCACACGATCAGTAAGAGCTAATTTAGGAGTGAGAATAAAAACTCCAAAGTCAGGTGTTAGTTTGAGCAACGTTTCGTTGGNATTTTACCCTATTTTGTAGAGTCAACTATAATCTGTGGGGGCGGAGCTGTTCGGTACTATGAAGGCTGTAAGACTTGGTGTGAAATGCCCTACATAAGCAACTATATTATGTAAGAAGTTATATGGCCATAGTCATCACTAGACCTTCATACATTATTGACTGTATGTCCTGTGTTAAGCCTTTATGAGCAGAAAACATAAGGGAAATTTCCTTATCTAAACAAAAATCTCCGATTTCGGGTCACATGGTTAAGTGCTTTAGTATTCGTCGTAACCTTTAAATGACTAACGTTTATGTCAGAGAACAATTTTGTTTCACGTGCTGGTATATAATATAGAATACTATTTTATAGCTATAAATGTAATGACTGTAGGCTCAAATTTTATTGTATAAGGATAACATCTCTATTTTTAAACATATTTTTTCCAGACATTTCACTCTTTATTTAGTACTGGTCTCAGACATTAACATCTCGGGTTTTTGGCCTTTAAGAGGTGGGCCATTTGATGATTGTTTTTAAAACGTTACTCCTTCAATGGAGCAATGTATAGTCTTCTTCGTAGAGAATTGGCAACAATTGACAAACCAGCGCATCTACACACACACACATGTATATATAAAGTGACTAATACAGACCAAGAATTAACGAAGAAGGAAAGTAAACCCAATGTAACCTTGTGATAGAACGTAGGCACATTTTCCAACAGAGATTATACATACAAATGAGGAATCTCACCTAACTAGCATCAGAGCCATCTAACGTAATTAATGAAAGCTCAAATTATGCGGTCAATACCAATCACCTCACCCTTAAACCTAGTTTCTTTTACCGCCCTAACCTTAACTCAAGCTAACTCATCCTGTACACTACTGAAATAATACTTTAATAACATAACTTGTGATATATACACGATAACTGACTTGTCAAAGACAACTGCGAGCACGCAGTGACAATCAATCATGAGATGAATTTTTTGTCTAATGATGAATTTGTAATAAGTGAACCTATATAAAAGATAGTAACTATAAGATGTCACATGGATAAATAAAAGTACAGAAATTAATGTATGTGGGTTTAACTACACTAATGTTTTCATGAATGTCAATTTATTCGTTATTTAAATCTCCGAAAGATTTAAACGTTTCAAGAGACGATATAATGCAAATCCCACTGAAGATCAGAGACTTATAGGTTACTGAAGAAAGGAAAGAGCAATGAAATTTCCAATCAGACACAAAACATCTGCATAATCCGAAAATATGACTATTTTAAGTGTACAATGTTTGATCACGTGTTAACATATGAAGCTAGTTTTGGTAGCGTAAAGAAAATAGATTTGCCAAATTCAAAGAAAAAAATGAAGATGTTTGTAATGTTTGTAGTAAAAGTCTAACTTTGGGTACTGACAAAAAAATACGGAATAATTATAAGCTATTTGATTTAAAGTCGAAGAGTTTTCTTTGCAAACCAATAAGTTATTCTCTATAATTGAAAATTATTTTAACCATTAGAAAAAGCTACTTGGAATTTTATCAGCCATAATAAGATAAATACAGATACTTTATTTTTAATTGCAATCTGGCATCACTGGTATCAACACACGGGTGCTGGCTTAACTAGACAAGCCAAGCCACAACCGTGGCAGTATGTATATGTGTATGTATATGTCACCCATATGTTGATACCAAAA
This sequence comes from Copidosoma floridanum, assembly GCF_000648655.2. Next base: position 71,354 of record NW_019379705.1, read on the forward strand.
ATGCAAGAGCTCAAGGAAAAAAGCTAGTGTCCGTATGTGTTTGATCCGTGGATAGCTCTAACGTATTAGAACCATTGACTAACGTGTGTTGAAGCCCTACATTACATGCAGATGTCATATTAGACCACATACGCGACGCCTATGACCTTAAGTCATGTACGAAACGCACCTATGTTATGTGATCGAGGTATCAATGCTAGAAGTTTAACGCATAGGGTAAGAAGTAGGGAAGGGGACGTTTTCATCACCATCATACGTTTGCTTCCACAGGCAAGAGGTAGGTCGTATGAAGAAAATAATGAGGCATTTTTTAGGTTGCTGCAGATTTTATTTAAATATTTTTTGTATATTCGTACACATATATTGACATTATAGACTATTTATATGCTGTGGTTAGCCTTCGTTAGCGGAAAATTATTTTACTGATATATAAAACATGTTCTAGAATCTGTTGAAATCATAAACCACCAAAACAACTTAACTAATTTAGATNCATACACATATATTGACATAATAGACTATTTATATGGTGTGGTTAGCCTTCGTTAGCGGAAAACTATTTCACTAATATATAAAACACGTTCTAGAAGCTGTTGAAATCACCAACCACAAAAACAACTTAACTAATTTAGATGAAATTTCGCATACTAATTCTTGACACTTTTTAGATGATTATCACGTAGCTTTTCTCGAAAAAAATTAACAATGAAAGCAATAAACAAGCTTAAATTCTCACAAAAAAATCGCCATAGCTTTGCACTTTAGTAGGATCTGCTCGGTGACTAAAAAAAAAAAATTTAAGTCACCTGCAATCAAAGTCAGCGAGTCTAGCTTTAGTCATCTTGAACAGAATCTTGATAACTTTGATATTGAACTAGCTGTGCATCAAGAATTAAGCTTTAAGTCATACAGCTGAGTATCCAGGCTATTAATGGCACTTTGACAAGTAGCAACTCTCTAAGCTGAGTTCTAACCTAGATTACGAAGATGACTAAGTAACATTAAGACAAAGGCATTTTTAACGCTAGAGTAACAATAGAAGAATTCTGATTTAATCCTAAATAGCTCTAATGCTTACAGACATCAGTGCTGTTCTTCCGAACAACTTGGTGCTACCGAAGTATTTTTTGCATCAACAGCAAACTAAGAATATGTCAATAACTCAATAACAGCAAGCTAAGAAAAATGACCTTGGAGAGTTTAAAGCAGTGGCATTTGCTTTAAATGTTATCAGCCTCTGACTGTAAGTATTACCAGTGACCCTATTCAGAGCCACCATGGTTGTTTAATAACATACATTAATAAATAAGAAAATTAAGATTGTAACATTGTTCACCGTCATTATTACCAAAAAAAAGCTTAGCACACATTGAAATAAGATTCATATGAATAATTGACATAAGATCATAAATTTATTCACAATCTTCATTATAGTTACATCGATGACTCAGTCATTAATTACTTATATGAGTAAAACTTATTTATTCGCGTTCTGGGTGGTGTAAAAGTACATAAACATCTGTATAAGAGGGTGGCAGTGGGACAAAAAGAAAGCTAAGGCAAAATAAGAAAGAAAATGATGGAATTTTACCCTATTTTGTAGAGTCAACTATAATCTGTGGGGGCGGAGCTGTTCGGTACTATGAAGGCTGTAAGACTTGGTGTGAAATGCCCTACATAAGCAACTATATTATGTAAGAAGTTATATGGCCATAGTCATCACTAGACCTTCATACATTATTGACTGTATGTCCTGTGTTAAGCCTTTATGAGCAGAAAACATAAGGGAAATTTCCTTATCTAAACAAAAATCTCCGATTTCGGGTCACATGGTTAAGTGCTTTAGTATTCGTCGTAACCTTTAAATGACTAACGTTTATGTCAGAGAACAATTTTGTTTCACGTGCTGGTATATAATATAGAATACTATTTTATAGCTATAAATGTAATGACTGTAGGCTCAAATTTTATTGTATAAGGATAACATCTCTATTTTTAAACATATTTTTTCCAGACATTTCACTCTTTATTTAGTACTGGTCTCAGACATTAACATCTCGGGTTTTTGGCCTTTAAGAGGTGGGCCATTTGATGATTGTTTTTAAAACGTTACTCCTTCAATGGAGCAATGTATAGTCTTCTTCGTAGAGAATTGGCAACAATTGACAAACCAGCGCATCTACACACACACACATGTATATATAAAGTGACTAATACAGACCAAGAATTAACGAAGAAGGAAAGTAAACCCAATGTAACCTTGTGATAGAACGTAGGCACATTTTCCAACAGAGATTATACATACAAATGAGGAATCTCACCTAACTAGCATCAGAGCCATCTAACGTAATTAATGAAAGCTCAAATTATGCGGTCAATACCAATCACCTCACCCTTAAACCTAGTTTCTTTTACCGCCCTAACCTTAACTCAAGCTAACTCATCCTGTACACTACTGAAATAATACTTTAATAACATAACTTGTGATATATACACGATAACTGACTTGTCAAAGACAACTGCGAGCACGCAGTGACAATCAATCATGAGATGAATTTTTTGTCTAATGATGAATTTGTAATAAGTGAACCTATATAAAAGATAGTAACTATAAGATGTCACATGGATAAATAAAAGTACAGAAATTAATGTATGTGGGTTTAACTACACTAATGTTTTCATGAATGTCAATTTATTCGTTATTTAAATCTCCGAAAGATTTAAACGTTTCAAGAGACGATATAATGCAAATCCCACTGAAGATCAGAGACTTATAGGTTACTGAAGAAAGGAAAGAGCAATGAAATTTCCAATCAGACACAAAACATCTGCATAATCCGAAAATATGACTATTTTAAGTGTACAATGTTTGATCACGTGTTAACATATGAAGCTAGTTTTGGTAGCGTAAAGAAAATAGATTTGCCAAATTCAAAGAAAAAAATGAAGATGTTTGTAATGTTTGTAGTAAAAGTCTAACTTTGGGTACTGACAAAAAAATACGGAATAATTATAAGCTATTTGATTTAAAGTCGAAGAGTTTTCTTTGCAAACCAATAAGTTATTCTCTATAATTGAAAATTATTTTAACCATTAGAAAAAGCTACTTGGAATTTTATCAGCCATAATAAGATAAATACAGATACTTTATTTTTAATTGCAACAGCTGTGGACAATCTTGAATTGCTGTCGTTAATTGGACATGAGATTATCAAATTGTATTCATAAAAAGAATAATCACTTTTTACTTGACTTTCAGAATACTTTTTATTACAAAAAAATTTAATATAAATGAGACTATCAAAAAAAAAAGTAAGGAGAAAAGAAAGCTAGGAAAGTTTACATAACATTAATGCCTATACTTGATAAGAGAATTTATAAAAATAAACAATTAAAAACTTCAACATGAATCTTACCTACTTCTGATGGTACAATTGTTAAAAANATATTTACTTAAATTGTTAAAAAATAATAAAAAAGGAAAAAAATTGAAAAAATATTTAGCAAGTCCAAAAATTAACAACCGCAATTTTAAGTGAAAAAATTAAAACAAACGGAAAAAATCCTGTCTATGCTGTATGTAACGTAAATAAAAAATAAACAAAAAATTCAAAGATTACTATTTTCTGTAATTGCATAAAAATTAATCTATTGATATGTATTCCCACGTGCAAGATATTGATACGAAAATGCTACATACCCTTTATATAATTTCTTTAATATTAATATTATGCCTGATTTGAAAAGACTTATCTTTACTTACCTATGTACCATGCAATGTTATTTATCTACGCAACATCTTATAATAATAAATTTTTATGTAGATTTGTCTATTACAAATTCATCATTTGACAAAAAAATCCGTCTTGTGTTCTAATTAATTGGTACTGCGCACTTACAGTTACCTTAGACAAGTTGGCTATCGTGTCCATCACAAGTTACAATGTAAAAGTTGTATTAAATTTGTTTACAGGGTGAGTTCACTGGAATTAGGCTGCGTTAACATGCTCCAAAAATTGACATAACAGAACTCTAACTTCGGTGCATCAGAGCAGATCATTTACCACCGGTCATTTCCGTTCCAAAAGATCAGGAAACCCCCCGTTTACAAGTCTGCGATAAAAACTTCATAGGCCAATCAGAGCACAACTCTTCCGATGGATCGTTCTAAAGCTTCAAGTTGATTGTATGATGATTTTTCCGTCGAGTATTGTAATTGTACATGCTAAAGCAAATCAAAATGTACAAGAGTCCAATGTACTCACACATTTTCACAAACTCTTTGATGCATATAATCTGAGAAATTCTGTTAAAAAGAGTTGAGTTACTACTCGTGTGATAGTTAATAGCAATAAAGTATCAACAACATACTAGTTAAATATTTATAAATTATGTCAGTCAAAAATTTCATAACAGAAATTACCCCACAGGTATCAGAAAATTTGACCTTCATACATTATTGACTGTATGTCCTGTGTTAAGCCTTTATGAGCAGAAAACATAAGTGACATTAATTAATATGAAATATAATTAATATGAAAATAATTATATAGTTCCTAAAGCAAAGAGTTTCAAGGCCAATTAAAAATTTTGTTGAACTTACTACTAAAACAACATTACTCCATTTTGCGAGTAAGTCGTGTATTTTTTTTACCGAGAGCGTAAAGTGCTATTTTTTGCCCGTGAGCCTATTTTCTGCTCATGCACAATGTTATTTCAAGTGCGCATAGTGGCAATTGCATTTTGTAGTTATAATAATAAAATTAATCTTTTACCCTACAGAAGTGTTTTATTTTATGACAATTTGTGGTATCTATTGTTAAATGTTTACATTCGTGCTTTATAAAATATAAACTTATAATTAAACACTGCTCGTGACTTTTTTTTTTGTAATAAACAAAAAAAAACTGTTACCTTACCTGCAATGAATAAAATCCTTTTAAACTAGATACATCATTAATTATTTAAGGTAGTTACGGAAAACAGATTTATTAATACTAAATTGCATAATAATTATATGTTTCAGATGCACCTTGACAGATTTTAATAATCAAGGGCTTTAAATGTTTTTTATTGCTAATTTAAAGCGACCCTCATGCTTCAGGAAGCTTTGTAGTAATTTGTAGGCAGTAACTATGGCTAAAATTGGTAAAACTTAATTACAAATCAATACGTTCAAAATCAATTGTCAACGCAATTTTTGTAACCATCAATTCAAAGTAAAATAAGTTATCGCACCTGCGATACGAAGGTATGACGAGCCAAAACATAAACTAAGTAGCCCACTTGGCCACCATTCTTTACGGCGGAGAAGGTATAAATGTAATATACAAGCTGTGAAGCAGGCTTGCGTTAACCATATACATACCACAGGGAGAGGGAAAGTACGAGTAGGGGAACTGGGGTAGAACTCTTTTGAGCTGTACTATACTTGCGCCAGCCTATAGCTTGCGAGCCTTTAGAGTGCTGAACTCTTATTTGAGGGGAATACCATCTCATCTGGCATCACTGGTATCAACACACGGGTGCTGGCTTGGCTAGACAAGCCAAGCCACAACCGTGGCAGTATGTATATGTGTATGTATATGTCACCCATATTTTGATACCAAAAATCCAAGAGCTCAATGGAAAAAAGCTTGTGTCCATATGTGTTTGATATGTGGATAGCTCTAACGTATTAAAACCACCGACTAACGTGTGTGTATGAAGCCCTACATTACATGCAGATGTCATATCAGACCACATACGTGACGCTTATGACCTTAAGTCATGTACGGAACGCACCTATGTTATGTGATCGAGGTATTAATGCTAGAAGTTTAACGCGTAGGGTAAAAAGTAGGGAAGGGGATGTTTTCATTACCACCATACGTTTGCTAATATTGGCAAGATGTAGGTCGAATGAAGAAAATAATGAGACATTTTTTAGGTTGCTGCAGATTTTATTTAAATATTTTTTTTATATGCATACACATATATTGACATAATAGACTATTTATATGGTGTGGTTAGCCTTCGTTAGCGGAAAACTATTTCACTAATATATAAAACACGTTCTAGAAGCTGTTGAAATCACCAACCACAAAAACAACTTAACTAATTTAGATGAAATTACGCATACTAATTCTTGACACTTTTTAGATGATTATCACGTAGCTTTTCTCGAGAAAAATTAACAATGAAAGCTATAAACAAGCTTAAATTCTCACAAAAAAATCGCCATAGCTTTGCACTTTAGTAGGATCTGCTCGGTGACTAAAAAAAAAAAATTTAAGTCACCTGCAATCAAAGTCAGCGAGTCTAGCTTTAGTCATCTTGAACAGAATCTTGATAACTTTGATATTGAACTANTGAAAAGACTTATCTTTACTTACCTATGTACCATGCAATGTTATTTATCTACGCAACATCTTATAATAATAAATTTTTATGTAGATTTGTCTATTACAAATTCATCATTTGACAAAAAAATCCGTCTTGTGTTCTAATTAATTGGTACTGCGCACTTACAGTTACCTTAGACAAGTTGGCTATCGTGTCCATCACAAGTTACAATGTAAAAGTTGTATTAAATTTGTTTACAGGGTGAGTTCACTGGAATTAGGCTGCGTTAACATGCTCCAAAAATTGACATAACAGAACTCTAACTTCGGTGCATCAGAGCAGATCATTTACCACCGGTCATTTCCGTTCCAAAAGATCAGGAAACCCCCCGTTTACAAGTCTGCGATAAAAACTTCATAGGCCAATCAGAGCACAACTCTTCCGATGGATCGTTCTAAAGCTTCAAGTTGATTGTATGATGATTTTTCCGTCGAGTATTGTAATTGTACATGCTAAAGCAAATCAAAATGTACAAGAGTCCAATGTACTCACACATTTTCACAAACTCTTTGATGCATATAATCTGAGAAATTCTGTTAAAAAGAGTTGAGTTACTACTCGTGTGATAGTTAATAGCAATAAAGTATCAACAACATACTAGTTAAATATTTATAAATTATGTCAGTCAAAAATTTCATAACAGAAATTACCCCACAGGTATCAGAAAATTTGTTGCAGAGCGAAAAATAACCGTTGGTAAGGGATTTGCTCCGATATACCGAAGCCAGAGTTCCGTCAGGTAAATTTTCGCAGTGCGTCTATGCAGCCTTGAAAGGTAAACATGGTAAGGTAGATTGTGTTAAAAAGTAAGGTAGTTTGCGGTTTACCATGTGATTAGAGCTTTCATTAATTACGTTAGATGGCTTTGATGATATTTAGTTGAGATCACTCATACAAATACATATGATATTTGTCGGAAAAATGTGCCTCCTTTTACTGCATGGAGGTTCCTCTCCTTAAATATTACTTAGTGATATAGACTGCATGATTTTAAAACATAATACTTAAATAACAGTACAGAATTATGCGAACATCCGTGTAACTTCACATTTGTCCTAATAGTTAACCTCCTTTATATATATATATATACATATATATATATATGTAAGATCATCCAGGGTATATATATGTATAAATAGGATCCTCCAGGACCATCTATAAAAAAAATATTTTTTTTTGTTCGCAAATAATATGAAAATATTTTTTTTGATATTATTTAAGCTTATAATTATTGAGTTTAACATTTTTTTACTGAAACGCATTTCTTTATTATTGTTTTATTTTTCATTCTCCATTCCTTTTGGTGTAGGTAAATTAAAGCATTTAAATGATTTATCTTCTAATGCTAAAATTTGCTCAATATGTAAGAAAACTATATTATCTTTATTGTTGTTAAATGCTGTTATGAAATTTTCACGTTTTAAATATTCTTGGGGGGTTGGCACGCGATGGGTGCGGGGGGCGAAGCCCAAATAACATATATATATATGTTTT
>NW_019379705.1:82208-95637 GCF_000648655.2 Copidosoma floridanum
GATTTCAAAAAAAGCATTGCAAATAGAACACAGAACGTTAAAAAATTTATTTAATACTTAAAAAAAATTTTGGAAATGAATTAATTATCTTAAAAGGTGATTTTCGTCAGATTCTCCCAGTAATAAAAAACGGTAATGGAAAAATTATAATTGAACAAACTATGAAATCTTCATTAACTTAAACTTCATTGAAATCAAACTATAAACTCGTTCTAAATTTTAAAACAAGAAATCAATATGTATTCTAACCATTAAGGATGATCAAAATTATTAATTAAAAACTGGAGAAGGGAAAATAAAAACTTTTAACAGTCTCAAAAATTGGATATCAAATGATGTGTATTCCTAAATATTTTCTAATATCTATAACTGTTCGATGAGTAGTGTTAAACTAAGATCACATTACGAGTACACCGATTATTTAAATGATAAAATACTTAAAAAATTAACTTAAGATATTAAAACTTAGTGTAGTATAGATAACGCAACTTATAAACGAGTTGATAAATCGGACGATAATATTTACTTAAATTGTCCGGTGGAAATGTTGAACAATGTTCGTGAAGGATAACCACTTCACGAACTAAATCTAAAAATTGGTACAGTAGTGATGGTACTTGGAAAATTGAGTATATCAGATGGACTGTGTAATGAAACACGTTTACGAATCACGAAATTATAATAGTATAATATAGAAAGAGAAATAAGAACTGAAAAAAAAGTTGGAAATAGAGTCTTCATTCCAAAAATAACTTTAGACACAGAAAACAGTTTAACATTACATTTTATTTTGTATCGTCACCAATTTCTAATCGTTGTGGCATTTGCCATGACAATAAACAAATCTCAAGGTCAAAGTTTTGATAATGTGGGCTTGTATTTAAAAAAACTCTTTTTTTCTCATTGTCAATTATATGTGGCTTTATAAAAATGCAAAAATAAAAATCATTTATTTATTTGAGTAAAAAGAGAGAAGGATCTAGAAACAGAAAGTATTATTTGGAAAGAAATCTTACATAATTAGTTGACTTTACTTGACAATTCTCAAAGATAAAGAATAATTATTAATGAATTGACAAAATTTATGGCAATAAATAAAAAGTTGTTGTATTTATAAATATTTCATCTTTGACGTTATTTATACTGCTGAAACACAACGTAAACTCTGCGAATATGCGCGCAGCAGACAGCTCACTTTTACTTTCACAAACGATGCAGCTCTCATCCACTACGCATATATATATATGAGGCAAAAATTCTCTAGAACCTTCCTAGAACCAAACGCCGCACGGCCACAGAGCGAATTTCAATAAATCGATTTTTATTGATGATCACCTAACAATAATGACAATAAAAGCATAAAGCAAGNTTATTTCCCTAATTCAAAATTGGGTACTGGGAGTTCTGTCCCTTCCTGGTTATGATATAGTGGAATTTCATAGGCTATTCACTTAACCTTTTTAAATTGGGCGATACTTCTGCAGTTATTATTATTTTTTAATATTTATGTAACATATTAATTCGTATATGTATCATGCCATACATGTACATGTAAGAAATATTAAATGTTACCTCATTCTACAATAACAGTAACACAAAAAATTTTAATGCACCGAGAACTTTATTCTTATTTATGAATTTTAACAATTTTATAATAATTATGATACAATATATAATTTATTAATATCAATACATAACTAAGCATGAGTTCTATATATCATCAATATGTATAAAGTCCATCTGATTGCCTCCTTGGCAGTGTGGAAAAATAGATGACGACTATTTTTTATTTTACTATAGCTAAGAAAAATGGTGTTAAGGGCTGTGGGGGATGTTGGGTGGCTCTGGAGGAGATGTGGGGGGGGGGGGGTTAGGCAAAAGGTAAGAATATCAAATTAATGATGAACACGGTCAAATTTTAGCTGATATGTAGAGGGGCTGTGGGGCATGTTGTGGGGAGATGTGGGGGGAATATGTGGAATGCCCCACACAAATAACTATACAACGTAGAGATATATATATATATAAGTGTGTGCATGCGTGCGTGTGTGTGTGTACTGGGAGGGTAGTTAAAAGGACAAAGTAGGTGTTTTTCGGACGTTTGCATATATTTTCTATGATATAATTATATATCTTTAAAGTACGTAAAGTCTGCATTGATCACTTTCACTGAACATGCGTGTATATATACTGCAAAAAAATAAATTTATATACATATGTGTGTATACATACATGTTGAATGGTATTTGTAACATATACTATTAATGAATTAGGAGAATCTACATCAACAGTTATAATGAGACTCACATTCTGTAATTCTTTTTAAAGAAACAAATTTTTTATGCAAGATAATTGTTCTTTTAGGCGACTGATAAAAGTAATACATAGAAAAAATATGACAAACTCAATCCTATAATTGGCGTAAAAAACTTATATTGCCTACTGTTTAACAGGGAATATTTTAGAAAAAGGAAGGACTTGTGATACTGATACCTGTAACTATTAAAAATTACCGTTTTGTAACTATTCAGTAATAAAACGGTTTCTCCTCACTTGTACAAATTGATAACATCTACTTCAATTTTTATTTGTAGATATATAGCTTGCCTGATATTAATACAATAAAAACTCGGAAACAAGTGTGGTGGTAGAAATAAAAACTTCACATTTTGAGAGGTATATTTTCTTAAAATGTAATTATTTCTCCTCATTTGTGATGAACCTATTTTTGCATTCAATGTAGTATTATTTCTAAATGATAAATTTCATTACAAGCTGGAAATATTTAGTCATTTACATATAGTGACTGGTGGTCCAGTTCCGTAAGTTTGGAACAGGTGCAGAAATGAATATTTAAAAATCGATAAGACCGTTGAAAGAAAAAAGTCTCTATCAAAAATACAATAACAAATTATTTATTTCTCGGAAGCAGATTAAAAATAAAAACAAACATTAAGGGTAGCTTCTGTTTTAATCAGATTAAAAAATAATTTAAATTTTTGAAGTTACGTTTTAGAAAAAAATTTATATCAGTTGTACTTAAAAATTTCACTCACATTTTATTTGAAAAATTAAGAGCTACTGCTCGTAATAAATAAATAAAATTGTGTCGTCAAACTTCATGTTCATCATTTCAAAAGTACAATTTTCATTTTCACATAAAATGCGTCAACATGGGGAAGTGCATATTCGTACTTGAAAAATTGTAAGTAGTGGTGCCAAAACAGCAAAAGTTAAAATACTTTTTTTTCACCAAAACAGTAGTTTTGTTGAATTTATTCGCACCTGTTCTATTATAAAGCTAATTAAAGAGTAGCTTAGCATTGGTAGTTAATTTATTTTCATGTAATCGGTCATTCACGTCATATAATAACTTATAATGGAAACCTTACTTCTGACAAAGTCCAGAAAACTAACCAGAGCACAGGATAAATTATAGTATAACAAAAGTTTTACTAAATTGATTCAAAATTCAACATTAATCTGAACTTGTTTGGGTCCTGATAGAGTGTTACTGTGTTAAAAGTTTCTATGCTTGTCGATAGCATAGCTATACATGATGATATACATACACTTAAGGTGGCTCCTCACCATAAATCCCACAAGAAGAGTAAGCATACTGCAACACAGCTTTTCATTGCCTGTGGAGGTTCTTGACTAAAAATGGATAGGTACCTATATAGTCCCTTCAAAAAAAGTTTAGTCACATCTACACCGTTGACCTATATTGTACAATACAGTGACCCGAGCAGACGTATGTATACAAATCTGACAACATAACCCTTGTATGTAAATAATAATAAGCTGACGATAAGTACCTAACAAAAAAGACAAGTACTTAAAGTACAGAATAAAGGTACCTTATTACAGTACAAAGACAACTTGTCTTCAAGAATAATAAACAAAATGGCAGAAACTGGTATTACTACTACCGTTTTACAAGAAGCATTCAGTACAAACGGTAAAGAGGCTCTCCGCATTTTACTCTCTGAAAATGTTAATAATAAGCCACGGGTGACCAAAGACAAAAAACTTTAGAAAAAATCCACAAGTTATTTATTAGTGACGAGTAAATACAACCGTGTCATAACTTTATCGTGATATATTCTATTAATTTTATCTATTAGTCAAAAAAGTACATAAGTCAGCCCCGCATAAAATTATTTTCTTAGTTCAGCGTCTCATTTATTTTTATTATAATTACGATTCCCCACAACTCCTATTCATTTTACGTACAACTTTCTGACCAATTCAAACTACGCGGGCTACCGCTCTTTGGTGTAGCAGACGCCCCACACTTTTCATCTGTTCCGTGACTTGCACAGTTATCTACTATTTTCACAAAATATCTTATAAAACCCGTGGTAATGTCCAAGTACCTGAATGTCATTGGAAAGATTCTGATTTCTTCTATCTGCTACATAGTTTTCTATTAAGAACTACAGTATCTTTGCTGAGATATCATACAACCTGTGCTACCAATTTGACGACCCTCCATAAGAGGCTATGTTACAGAGTCTATTTTCCAGTTAGTTTTTTTCAAAAATGTTGATGGTGACGAGGTCTAAAATTTTGGGAAAAGACTCCTTGCACCTTCAAGAATCATCCTTTAAAATATCATTTAAAACTGCAGTGTTTTGATTTAGTGAGGAGCCACCTTAATCCAGACGACTAATCAGAATTCTGCTTAGTAAAGTTTACCCACAAGTTTAACCTATTAATAACTCCATTAGCTCCACAATTTAAAGTACGAAAAAAAATTTTACAAAACTTTTCATTTAGTGGCAAAGGAGTATATTAATTCTCACTATATTGACACGACTTCAGTCAAGTTGTAGAGTGCCACCCATATTATATTTGTTTTCTAAAACAAACCTCAAAATTTTAGTTGTTTTTTAATCTGATAAAAACAGAAGCTATCCTAAAAGTTTGTATCTGTTTCTAGTTCGCTTCTGAACAGAAAATAATTTTTTATTGTACTTTGGATGTAGACTTTCTTCCTGCAATGGTTTTGTCAATTAAAAAAGATTCATTTCTGCGCATGATTCAAAAAAATTCAATTGGACCAACAGTTGCTAGATGCAAGTTACTAGATATTGATAAGTTAAAATAAAATTCATTATGTTTTAAACAATACTACACTTGCTGAAAAATGAATGCATCTCCACAATCCGCAAATGAGGAGGACTTAAACTCGATCAGGCATAATTGAGTTTGGACAAAAGTTAACATTTAAAAGAAAGAATTCGTGCTTCTAGCGCCGCATCTGCTTCTAAGTTTTTATTTGGCTAATATTTAGCAAAATATTAATGTTCAAAAAAAAAGACATCATTTTAACCCTGAATTTTCACGAAATATTATTGTTTTTTATTTGTGGGCACCAGCTTTACAAAACTTAAAATGATGAATTTTTATTTTTCGTCATTTTTCACGTTATCACTTAAATTAGAACTAAAGTTTTTATTAGTCAAAAGTAAAGTTTTTTGCACACTATCTTCAAAATAGAGCAGCCAGTCTATATGAGCTTCCATCAGGTACCGGTTGCTAGACAAGGGTGCACGTCTGATTTTACCAGATTTCGAGAACTGTTTCACCTATTACCAAAAGGAGATAGCGTTTAGTATTGAATTGAAGGCTTGACTATATCGAATTAAACCTGAGATTTGACAAAATGCGTTGAAGTTAGTTGTAAGATTAGTTGCAAACTAAGGATATTTTTGGAAATTAATTTTCAGAACAAAACAGCTTAACGAACATTTCCTTCAAATTTCATTTCATTCTCTTGTTGGATTGACTCATGAGCTACAATAACAAAGATCAACAGTCATATGCATTTTTTAAAGATTTAGTTATAGTCATAAATATGTCAGCAAGTTTTTTTTGCTTAAGGAATTGATATACTTATTTAAAATCAAACACTTTCTAAAGGTAATTTTCCATAATGCCGTTTAACCTTAAAATGTACGTATCTGATGATAGCCTATGCTTTTAGCAAACGCAATAAGAATGATTATTTCCTTTTTATATGTAGATCAATATTTTAAGACAATTTTTGAAAGCTAAACGTATAATTTATGTAAATAGTTTTATGTTTCTGAAGCTCATGTAAAAAATAAGATAAGATATTTCTTCTAATGCAAAATCGGTATGTTTCCGTTAAAGCTCATATTAAAACCTCAGTTTCAGTGATTGTTACAAGCAACGTAGCAGATAAAAAATGGAAAGGTCATTTTGTTTTCAAAGAAATGTAGGGGAAGGTGGCTTAAAAAGGTTGGTCAAGGCTTAAAGCCCAGAAAATTTAGTATTCGTTTAATGAGAATAATCGATTCAATTTTTTTTTTTTTTTTTTTTTTTTTTTTTTTTGGACAGAGGAAACATAGAACTGTAGAATAAAGAAGCAATTTTAGGTCATTGTCTATTAATTTCTGACCTACTATTAAAAATAAAGAGACATTGAAAACCCCGCTTTGCCCTAGGAGGGCCTAAAGCGGGTTGTCTGTTCAGGCAAAGCGGAAAGGTACTACAATGAAGGAAAACATGCTTTGTTTGGTTATTTGAATAATAATTTCAGTCAAACTGTATTAGTCTTCAATAGCTTAAGAGACTTTAATATGAAAATACAGCTATACTTAGATTTTAATGACTATTGAAACGGTAGCTTCAGAACTTACAACTAGTAAAGAGCATTTTATAAATTTTTAAAGTAAATGTTTTATTTGTGACATAAATCACTGTGTTTACCTCTTATATTTACTCACTTTTAAAAAATGATATTAGTGCAAATCGGATACCTGTTGAAAAACCCGTTTTACCCTACCCGCTTAGCCCAAGCACACGTTTTTTATTAAAGTTACACTCACCTCAAAATTTCAAAGCAAAACGCCAATATTTTTTAGCTTAATATAAACTTCATTGGGCTCAAATTGATAAAAAGTTATCAACGGTAAAATAAGTGTACTCATTTTTGACTGATCACGAAATACATATACCTCTAACTTATTTTATCAAATTATTAATTTTTTAATAATTGCGTCTAATAATGCTATACCACGATGTAACGGCTCATTTGAGACTGAGAAAAACTTGGAGGTACTCAGGTAACCTCGATATACCCACACCTTGCCCCTTCACGTTTCATATGCCAGCACACAAGCTCCTACACACTTCAGGCCACCAGCCTGCTTTAGGCCACCTTCCCCTGTCTATTAAAATCCATGTTATTTTTAAATACTTGTAGTAATAAGCTTAATACAATCTTCTTGTATTATTAACATTGTAAACAAAACTTTAGTGCACATTAAGCAGAAGTATTACGGAACACTGCAGCTATTCCACATGAGTAAACAGATATTTTCTACCAATTTTTTTTTGTATAAATAAAAGTTAATCACTTTGCTTATTTTATATCAATATGAAAGAATAGTATTTCCTCAAAAATTTATGACATCCCTATTGAATTTATATTTTAACAAAAGTAAAACGTCAGGCAAGCTTTACGTCAAAAATTAAAAATTTTTTTAAAGAACTTCTGATATCTTAATAAGGGGCGATACTTAAGTTATTTAAGGCTTTTTTAAGCTAGTATTGTCGATACCACACTAATGAACTGAGAACTCAATCTTTATGACAATGTGTTAGTACATATGTATTCATTGTATGTATAGATAGAATATCCGTTCTTAACCTCTTAATTTTATTTACTTAATCTCTAATTAAAGATCTCACAGGCTTCTAATAAATATTTTGAAGTGACCAAAATGTAATCTACGTCTTTAACATCTTCTTTGTAGTTTTTTTTAAATGTATTGTTGGTCATTGTTAAGAAATACGAAATAAATCGTCGTCTTCCATAAGATTATGTGTTAAACTCATGAGTAATAAAATGCCCATGATTTTCTTCCTACACACCCTAGATCTTAAAAAATTTAACTAGATCATTTTTGGGTACTTATAATCTTATGTATTGAATTTTATCGAAATCGTGTAGGTCAATCAATATACAACAATACTACCTTAAGAGGATTTAATAAAAATTTATTATAGGTCTTTTTAATTTTAATAGTATTCTTAATAAGTTCTTTTTTAGATTCATAAAGAATTTATTAAGAATTTATTATGTATTTGTAAGCTGATCAGGTTATGTTCCCTAAAAAGAGTTCCTAAGGTGTTCTTAAAAAACTCTTTGACTTTTGCAGCGTTACCAAATTGCAGCAAGCAATGAAAATCAACAATTTATGGAAAAAAACACAGAAAATATAGACCAAAATACTTACCATTTGATTTGAAAAATATACAATGTAATTAAGGAATACAGAAAAGTCCATCAGGGTATTAAATTTTTTAACTATTAGCATAATAATTCAAGTTAGCTAAGAAAAATGATCGAAGTTATTGCTTTTGGAGTTATTAGTCGAAGCTTTAGCTAAATACACACTTTTCTAGAGTTCTTACTAACATTTAAAATGTATTGGATATTTAATTTTACTATCGTAAAATTAATTTCTTTGATTTTCTGTAACAGCTCATATTTTCATTTAAGATAAACAATTAGGGTTTGACTGTTTTACGTATAGTAACTTAGAAACGAAATTTATAATTAAAATAATTATTACTAAGTAATTTAGCATATACCTTACAAATAATTACATGTATATAATCCAAAATTAGATAAATTATTGAAAATTCGATCAAAATATCATATAGACGTTAATAAGTATAGAAGTCATGTAAGTCTGCATGACTTGTTGAATGAATAAGTTTCCTTAAAACTTTTTTTTATCAGCAAAGTTAAAAAAATTTAAGTAATTGTTTACTTTGATTTGAATAGGCCGAAAAATTAGAATTATAACCAGGTTAAGCCATTAAACATATATTATGTAGTCTCGTACTCGGCAGATTCTGATGTCTCCACAGCACAGTGGTAAGGCACCTGCTTTTGGTCACAAAGATGGTGGGTTTGATTCCCCGTGGATCAATTTTTTTTAAATTTTACTTTATTCATCATGGTATTTTTGCTTGCGAAATACGGATTTCGATTGTCACTACTGAGATAACACACTGCTATGTTTAGACTTGTGTTTGAGCAATATCCGAGTGTCCGTAGCACAGCAAAAAAAAATTTGGTTTTTGTCATTGAAATTGTGGGGTCAATTTCATGAAAATATTTATGACTGATTTCTTACAAACTACAAATTGCTGCTATAATTTTGTATGTAAACTTCATGCACTCTTACTGCATCTGATTTGTAGTGAAAAGAATAAATATATAATTAATTGTATATATCTTTATGCATTCATACCTTTAAATATCACCAAAAATAAACAAAAATTTTGCTTTAATGAAAGGTTCGTACAAAAGTAGAAAACTTTTTCTACAATAAAACCAGCTTTTTGTACAATGCATTCAGCAATGTAATAGTTTGGGTAATATGAGTATTTGAAATGTTTGTTTCAAGAAAACAACTTTTTTGATAGTTATTATAAAAAGTTAATTCGTTTCAATTATAACCGTAACTTTGAATTTTATTAATCATTAAATACAATTTTCCAACGTAATCATTTAAATTTTGTATAACTGTTGTACATTGCAATGTGATTGAATGAGCTGAAATGTCGGTAATTTTTAAAGAAATTCAGACTAGAACGAAAAAAATATATTGTAGAAAACTCAAGAAAACAAATAGATTGTAAAAAAATCGATCAAAAAATGTGTTTCTCTAATGCCTCAAAAAAAATTGCAAAAATGGTAAAACACTGGTTTTGGCGTCAGAAACAAACAGTAAGCTTTAAAAAAAAAATTAATAAATAAATAAAAAAAAAAGAAATATAGAAGCATGCGTGGAAAAAAAATGAACGAAATGAATTCTGGTTAATCCCAATCGGTCCAACGGTTTTCCCTCAAAATGCAAAAAACCTTGTTTTTTAAACAAATACCCAAAAATTAACAACTCTTTTTTGCATGAACATGAATGGCTGAAATTTGTCAGAGTTGTAGCTTTAGTGGTCTTCAACAATCACACCAAATTTAAACAAGATTAGATGGGTAGTTTTTACAAGCCACAGCTAAATGCAAAAACAGGTACTTTGGCAACATGGCCAAAACAAAGTTGTTTACAACGATCAACGATAGATGCAATTTTTTTGCGGGATCATATTTATTAATACCTAATCGACAACTCACCAAACTATTAAATTTTTTGACAGTATGGAAGTTAGTTATTCGTTCCCAAGATATCTTTATTTTTCAGAGCACGTAAAGTTTGAACGTTACTCGATCAATAACACCAGAGTTAAGCTTCAGAGAGTGGACGTGGTTTATGCATCGGTGGCTACGGCAGCTTATGGCCCCTCACTCGCCCCTACTGCCGTACGCAAAAAATACCCTTGCGGTTTATCATTTTTTAAGCAACTTCTACCCTGCAAAAAAGTTTGATACTTTAGTAGGTTATAGATTAAGTATTAAAGAATACGATCCCGCAAAAAAATTGCATCTAATGTTGTAAACAACTTTTTTTAGGCCATTTTTCCAAATTACCTTTTTTTCGCAATTAGCTGCGATTTGCAAATACTATCTATTCGATCTTGCCGAAATTTGGTGTGGTTATTGAAAATCACTAAAACTACAACCTTGTAAAATTTCAGTCCCTAATGTTTATGAAAAAAAGAGTTATTAATTTTCGAATATTTGCTCGAAAAACGAGGTTTTCTGCATTTTGTGGGAAAACCATTGGACCAATTGGGACCAACTAGAGGGTATTTTAATCATCTTTCTGCCACGCATACTTCTGTATTTCTTATTTATTTATTTTTTTTAAGGCTTACTGCTCGTTTCCAACGCTGAAAACCGTGTTTTTCCATTTTCGTCATTTTAAGAAAATATTTTTTGTTCATTTTCATTACAACTAATCGGTTTTCTTGAGTTCTATACAATATATTTTTTCGGTTCTAGTCTAAATTTCCATTGTCGAAAATTTAATTTGATCACGCTATTGTTGCTGGACTTTCAAATGCGTGGAATTCAATTATTATGAAACTGAAGAGTTGAAAGTAATTTCTCTTATACTTCAGTAACTAAAACAACGTTAGATGCATTAAATTAAGCTAAACAACAAATACACAAATAGCAAGAGTAATTTAACAATGACCAAAAAAATGTATTAAAAAAAAATTCTTTCTTCAGTCGATAACTAGCTAAACTGTTTTTTAAATTTGTATGATGAGTAAATCAATTCTTGCGCAAGTAAGTAAAAACTATACCTATCTCAACTGGTTTTGAGTTCTGTACAACTTTTTTAATTAATTTTTAGGCGAGTAAGCGCCAATAACAAGTGGTACAACTGTTTTTTTACCGTAATTAAATTAATTTTTAGGTGACAAGGGTGAATAGCCCAACCATTCTGTACTTTTATACGATGTGATTAAAATTATTTTTAGACAAACAAGTACCAGAGGTAAGTAGCTCAACTACTTTACTTTTGTAGATAAACTAAATTAAATCTCAGATTAGCGAGCATCGATGGTGAGAATCAGACCAGATATTCTTGAGCGTTTAAGTGCTTGTGACAAGGAACCAAATGGTTGGTTTAGTTTCGTAATCAAATCCGTAATAAAATCAAATAATACGCAAGTAATTGGCAGTGATAGTTAGCCCAATAGACCAAGAAGCGAAGGCCCGAAGTCCGAAAATTTGTTTCGCCTCGAATTTTTGGACATGATATGTTTTTAAGTGCGATGATTACTAAAAAAATGGTTTAAAATTTCGTAGTATCGTAGTTCACTGCGAAAAATGCGTTTTCATGTTAATTTTTTCGCAAAATGCCTATATTTCGAAAACAGTAATGCGTATCATAAAACGGCTTGCACCAATCCAAAGAGCGGCAAAAAATGCATAAAGTAGCACTAGTAGTATTGACCAACATAAAATTTTGAGAGAAACGGTTGAGAAGATGATATTGCAAAATAAACACTTCACCAGAAGTGCGCGTATACATCTATATATAATATACAAATGTATGATATCGATACTCATGCAATATTATATTCTCAGCCGTTTTTCTCAAAATTTTATGCTGGTCAAAGTAAAACTACTAGTGCTACTTTATGCGTTTTTTCCCGCTCTTTCGATTGATGCTAGCCGTTTTTTGATACGCATTACCGTATTCGAAATATATAGGTATTTTTCTGAAAAATTTATATGAAAATGCGTTTTTTGCTATGAACTACAATGCTAAGTATTTTTTAACAATTTTTTCCGTGATAAGCACACTCGAAAACATAAGATGTCGAAAATTCAAGGTAAAAAAAATTTCCGGACTTTGGACCTTCGTTTTTTGGTCTACAATTATTGTAAATTGTGTCATTACATCAACTTTTAGGCAAGTAAGCGTTAGCGATAAGTATTTAAACTGGTTTTTACTTTTATATAGTAATTGACTTCATTTTTAGGCGAGTAAGCACTGGTAATAAGTATTCCAACTACCATTGAATTTCGTAAGGTAAATTATTTATATTTTTTAAGTAAGCAAGTGCCAGTGATTAGTAGCTTAACTGTTTCTTAATACTGTAGACGATTAGCTTAGAAAAATCATGTTATTTTTGTTTCACCTGAGAATAAAGAGATTACATTTAATCATCGTATTCAAGTAAAATATAGTTGGGCTACTTATCCCTCGCACTTACTTATACATACAATAGCTATGCTTCTTACGTCTGACGTTTATTTATCTAAGAATTTATTTATTTATATTGAGAAAGTACAAAACAGTTGAGCTGCTCAGATTTTACGCACCCAAGATTACATATTACTAAACAATATTAAAATAAAATTTAGGGATATTTTTCAACAGCTGTTACTAGCTTTAGAATGAATATAGCTTTTATCAGAGATAAAAAATAGTTGGGCTACGTATCTTTGGTGTTTACTTGCTAATTAATTTATTGATATCACATTAAAATTTGAGAAACAAGTAGGATTTTTATTGCTGACACTTGCTTGCTTATACATTAAGGAGGTTCGGTAGTGATAGTTTTTTATGATGAAAATTTTTGAAATTTCGATATGTTGTTTGGGATAATATTATCAAATTACAGCTAAATTTTTGAAGGGTTTAACCACACCGTTTTCAAGATATATTGACCTGAAAAAACAATATTTTAACATGTAGGCTTATGGAGAAATCACTTAAATTTCACATAAAAAAAAAACGGCTAAATGAACTTGCTTTTTTTTTTTTTTAAATGAAAGAATATTGTCAAAATAATATTTTGTCAAAGTTTGAGAGAGCCCTACCACAAATTTCTATTAAAAAACAGCAAAAAATGTGCTCGCAGCAGACGACTTGGCAACGCTGCTTTTGGCGCGCGCTTTGAAATGTAATGAATAGTAAAAACTCCTTTTGTAATTGAAAATTTAATTATAAAAAATTCAACC
>NW_019379705.1:103612-127824 GCF_000648655.2 Copidosoma floridanum
ATGGTAAATTTTTAGTGCACCAGATAATACTAAAATTTTCACTATTAAAGCTCATAATTAGGAAAAAAAATCAGAGAAGCAAGTATTATGAAATTTCGAGGTCACAATGGGGACATTTATCTTGATATATATTTAATTCTTTTTGTGGATGATGTGTTAATTTGCTGTAAAAATAAAGAAAAATTGAATTTTGTTAAAAAATTATTATGTCAACGATTTCAAATGAAAGATTTAGATAGAATAAGTACTTATTTAGGTATAAGCATCAATTATGACTATAACAATAGAAAAATGACACTTTATCAGAAAAACTATATTGAAACACTAGCGATAAAGTATAATATTGAAAATTCAAAATTGTATGCGGTTCCTATAGAATAAAAATTTGAAATGAGAAGCAGCACAATCAGTGTGTAATGAAATTAAGTTTAGAAACTTAATTGGAGCTCTTTTGTATGTAAGTACAGGAACTAGACCTGACATTAGCTTCAGTGTAAATAATTTAAGTAGATTTAAAAATAGTTATGATAAAACACATTTTAAATATGCTTTGACAATTTTTAGATATTTATTTTTAACAAAGGACAATTAGTTTATGAAAAAAGTAGTAGTAATAATATTATTGACTGCTTTGTCGATGCTAATTGGGCTGGTGATATAATTGATAGAAAATCGACGACAAGTTATGTAATAAGAATGTATGGAATTGTAATTGATTGAAAATTAAAAAAACAAAATAGTGTTACGAAATCATTAATAGAAGCTGAGTTTATAGCGTTGTCTGAGTGTGTCGTGAATGAAAAGTTATAAAAGATTTATTGCTTGATTTGAAAATTGAAGTTTGCAATCCAATTAAATTGTATGAAGATAATTTTTGTGCGATAAGTATAGCTAGATTTGGAAATTTCACTAAAAAATCAAAAAATATTGAAACTTATTATCACTTTGTAAACGAGAAATTTGCCAAACACGAAATCGATATTGTAAAATTTGATTCCGATGAAAATATAGCCGATATTTTAACCAAAGCTTTGGACAGAAATAAATTCGGAAGATTTAGAAATATGTTGAATGTAAAGTAGTTATAAATACTGAAATTGAGACTGTAAGATAAATTAAAGAAGGCGTGGTGGATTATAAGTAAATTTATATTAGATGTGTAAGGAAGGTCATCTGTTATCCGGCATGTGACTAAAATGATGTGTGTGTGTGGTCTGTATATTGCATAGTAAAGTTAGTGATAAAGGAAAGACAGAACATGGCCGTTGCCGCGCATGCACGCTCTCGTATAGTCTCTCGGAACAATGAGAGGAGATCTTGTAATCTTACTAAATCTTTATTTCTATTATTAAATATATTATCTTAAGTGTAAATAAGTGTGATATTATTGATCCACTACCTTAAAGTATATTTATTCATCAGAGATATTTATCTGAAGAGTAAGAATATTAAAATAAAGTTAACAAATGTAAGGTAAATGTACCAATCGTTAGCCACCAAAAAAGTAGTCCTAAAGACTGGCCACTAAAACTATTTTGTCGTTTACACAAATTTGCGCATCTGTAAAAAAAATAAAAAATAGATTTTTATTTGGGGCCCCCACAGAATTGNAAAGATGGATTATCTCCCGAAAATCCAGATGTACCGTCACTGCTCCCAAATTTTGTATCAGATTTATAACTTGAAAAATCCTCCTTTTGTAGCATCTCCAAAAAAAAACTAGACTAAAACATCAACATAAAATTCTGCTAGAGGTTAGGTGTAACTGAACTCAACATAATAATCAAAATATTGTACGTACATGCTAGTGGCTTAAGATCGTTAACTCTAATACATTTGAAAAACAAAAAACATAAGTTACTCTTATAATTTACTTTGTTTTAAATCTTTCCTTATTTACTTTCATCTAAAAAAAAAATAAATGTATAAATTTTTAAACATTTCTTATTAGTAAGGTTGCTAGAGAAATATTTGTCTTACCATTAAGAATAAATGTATACTTATCTACTTATTTATTCAATGATTTTAAACATAATGATTTGATCGGATCTTATGTTCAAAATACGTGTAAAAAAAAGATTTGACGTGTATGGATATCATGATAACGAAAAAAAAAAAAAAAAAAGAAATTAGCCCAGGGAAATTAACCCTATGATCTCTATAACCAAAAGCAAGCATTCTAGTGCCAAGGTATTCATGTATTTATTATACAACCTACTTGATAACAAAATTGTGGTAACTGTATATTTTATGTGTCTTTATGAATTAACAAGAAAAAGTTAATTGTACATACGATAAATGACCAATTTTAAAAATAATTCCATAAATAGGAGCAAAGTCATACATAACCTATCGTTTAAACAGTATGTATTATGGCAGCAAACTTCAACGAGTAATTTATATACTCTTATAAACAAAGAAACGATATAATTATTTTTATTAAATGAAAAAGTGTTATGCAAGTAAAAAAACTTTAAGTGTCTTGAAAATTATACTAAATTAACGTTTGTAAAAAAGTTTTATAAATAGGAACATTATATAAAACAGTACGTACAACGTTTGATAATTATGTACATTTTGGTCTTACAATCTTTTTAGAAAATAAAATAGTTTGACAATTAAAAACCATACTTAAAAATTCGAATAATGATGGTAAATTTTTAGTGCACCAGATAATACTAAAATTTTCACTATTAAAGCTCATAATTAGGAAAAAAAATCAGAGAAGCAAGTATTATGAAATTTCGAGGTCACAATGGGGACATTTATCTTATGTTATGAGCAATGACATATAAGGGTGATTCTTTTACAAATCGAACGAACTTTGACATTCACCTCTGAGATTCGGCTGGAAATTTTTTTCCAGTTCCTACATTGAAAAATAAGTGATGCGTGTCCCAGGAATTTTTTTTTTTTGCCGATTTCCGTTCTTATGGGTTCTAACAAAATTTATAATAGTGGTTGGAGACTCATTTTAAACAACGTATAGCTCCGAATCCTTAAAAGCTACAAAATTTTCACTAATGGCACTTTTAAAGCTACAGAGTTGAACTTTAAGAAAAAAAACGTCAACAAATTAATATTGTTGCTAATTTTAATTGTTTTGATCGCTTTTTGACAATTGCACCCAAGATAAATCGAGTTTTTATTATTACCATCGTATTCTGCATCAAAAATTAGATATCAATCATGTTTTTGAAATATGGACGCTTTTTAATTGTTGTTAAAATATTAATTTATGTAGCTCGTGATAGTAAAAAAAACTGTTTTTTAAGTATAAAATAATATCTGTACCTCGTATCAAAAAAAGTTTAACGTAAAAGTTATAGATAATTGACTGATCAACAACTTTTGTATTTATTTTTTGTCAGTATAACCTCATAATTTTGTATTATCATGCAAAAAACGAGAAATCATCATTTAGTCAATTATTAACAGTAATTTTTTACTTTTAAAACAGAGATGAGCAATAATAACTAAAGAAATTGTATTTTATTGAATTAATAAAAATGTGTATTAAAAAATCAAGATAACATTATGATTGCATAATATCTATTTATAGATGTAACAAAACTATATGTACGAGTAAAATTTTTTTTTACAGTTTCATAATCAAATTATGTCACTTGAAAATTTTCACAATATTTGTTTTTTCGTGCAAAAAAAGCAGCCTCGATCTCATTCTTGACGAGATAGTAGAACCATGCTATGATATTTTAGTGTTCCCTTAATCGCTGTTGCTCTCAAAAATCTCTTTGACACTAATTTTTATTTTTCTTCGTAATCATCATTTGTAGAATAACGACAAGTAATATTTGGCAGTGGTTCTGTGGCCCAATCAAAAAGTTACAGTCCCACCTATTCCGTCGCATGGCCCCTTTCTATGTGAAGTGGAAAAAAATGCCACTCTGCTGTTATTTTAAAGTCTTCCAAATGATGAGTGAAATTAATGAAGTTCTTTTTATTTTTATACTGTCCACTCACACCATCAGACATGTGTATTATTTAATTAACACACGGTAAATTTATTTTAATAAATTCAATCAACTGCTTTTGATATAGATGTACGGCAGTAGTGTCATAATGTAGGCATTCAGAAATGCAAACAAAACTTGAAATTTTTAGTTCATCCAAGTCATTCCTACAATAAATTTAAAATGGGTGTACGATTGCCTGATCCTTGTTCCAATGTACACCCTGAACCGAATTTTGAATTATGAAAGCAAAATTTTCTGAGAAGTTGCAAATTACAATACACTTGTTTTCTCCCAGCTTATTTTCCATCTCATTTAAACAATCCCTTTATTTGTTTACCCAAAATGAATGAATCAACAGTTTTTGCAAACCTTCACTCAACTTCTGTAAACATTCATCAACTGGAGATATTAGGGTCTGCAATGAGGTTCTTTCAACCGTAACTCATTGTTTATAGGTAACTATTTCAATACAATTTTCTTCAAAAACTTTCTCCAGTTGCTCAATAACATTCGCCACGCCTGGGCACTTCTTACAAGAATTTAAATAACAATCAGTCGTTTTGTTTTTGCATACCATACGATCCAAACAATCTTTATAATTGATCAAAGGCAGCTCAGAACCGAAAGTAAGTGATTTAAAATTGACACTACTCATTAATAAACTAAAATTTTTATGTATAATACTTACACAAACAGAGTGAGTACCAGAAGCACCTGCCAAAACACAATATTTTAGCCTCAAGCTAGAAAACTTTGAGAAATACATTGCATAGTTAGATACGTACTAGTTAAAATTTCATATAATTCTTTTAAATTATTTAATACTAGTCTTGTTTGAATAGGTACCGTTTTGCCGTTTACTTTTATCGAAACGTAATCTTTTTTTCCGGGTATATATTGAGTGTAGTCATCAGACTGGTACAAGCTAACAATTGTATCGATAACATTATTATCTAGAGATGGATATTGTTTTGGGTTTGGATCTCCAATTGATCCCTTGTTTTGAGCAAAATTTTTTGCTATGCCTATCATGTGACAATTTGCGGAAGGACACGTGTCCTTAATTTTTCTATAAGTCCACGATCGAAAAATAGTCAAAATTTTTATTTTATGAATGCAGTCGGACGAAGTAATGAAACTTTCTTGCAAAGAACTTATCATCGAGAACTCGCTGTTATCTGCTTCAAGATCATCTGGATCATCTCAGCTCAAATTAAAAATTTTTTTATTAATTACGGACAATATTTGTTTTAATTTTTCTTCCAAATACCTTTTCAAAGATAGTTTTTGTTTTTTGATAGGCAAAGATCCTAAGACGCCTAATCCTTTGTTGAAAAAATCCACTCGTTCACTTTGCAAAGATAGATTACCTCCCGAAAATCCAGATGTATCGTCACAGCTCCCAACTTTTATATCAGATTCTTTGCTTGAAGAATCCTCCTTTTCGTAGCGTCAAAAAAAAAAAATTAAACTAAAACATCAACATAAAATTCTACGAGAGGTTAGGTATGTCTGAACTCAACATAATAATCAAAATATTGTACGTACTAATTCTGGTAGTTCATTTTCAGTCTCTTTTGTATCTTCTTTTTTCAGTTTTAATAACTTTAAGTGGCAAGAAGAACAAATATTTTGTTATAATGCATCTGACGAAATTGCCAAGTCCATTTTTAAAAGTTGGTTTCCATTTTCTGTCCTCAAATTAGAAGTGTTTGTTGTTGGATATTTTAGATTAAAACGATTATAACATCTGTCTGATCGATAACTAGTATTTTGCATTTAACGTGCCTCTTTCCGTGGCATTGTTATGAGTGAGAATATGTCTTGGTAGCGGACCAAAATAAACGCACAGCTGGTCCAAAAGCCAACGAGCTTGCATTACGGGGAATGTACGCGAGTAGCGTGGGTAACATTTTGAATCATAGATCGTACTGTAGGCAGGCTTCCCCGCGAAATTTCAAAATTCCAAAAAATCTAATAGATGAAAAATCTTTTTTTTATATAAAAGCAGACAATTAATAAAACAATAAGAAACAAAGTAGCAATAAAAAAATTTGAAGAACAAAAAGCAGTTTACGTGTTGATGTTACGTTCAGCATTTTTATTATTATATTTTGTGTGATGGCTTACAATCTTTTTTTTTTCTTTAATGAAAATTTTTTTTTTTATGATTCAGGAGATTAGATTGAAAATCAAATTACTCATGACTTAATTTTAATGAAAATTTATACTAAATAAATGATAAAATGGTGATTTCTCACTATTTTGCATGATAGTACAAAATTTTGAGGTTATACTGACAAATCGTCAATACAAAAGTTGTAGATCATTCAATTATCTACAACTTTTACTTTTATTTTTTTTCATACGAGGTACAGATATCATTTTATACTCAAAAAACAGTTTTTTTCAGCATTACGTGCTACATAAATTAATCTTTTTTCAATAACAATTGAAAAGTGCCCATATTTTAAAAACATGATTAATACGTAAAATTTGACGCAGAATACTTTGGTAATAATAAAAACTCGATTCACTTTGGGGGAAATTGTTAAAAATTGAAGAAAACAATTAAATTGTTAATAACAATATTAATTTGTTTTTTTTTTTTTTTCAATTTTTTTTCGTAAAGTTCAACTATTTATCTACAAAAGTGCCATTGGTAAAAATTTCGTAGCTCATAAGGATTCGGAGCTATTCATCATTTAAAATGAGTCTTCAACCACTATTATGAAATTTGTTATAACTTATAAAATCGAAAATACGCGATAAAAAAAAACTTGTATCACTTGTTTTTCAATAAAGAAACTGGAAAAAATTTTCGGCTGAATCGGAGAAGTGACGATTAATTTTTAGCAAAATCCGTTCGGTTTGTAAAAGAATGACCCATATGTTAATATAACAAAATTAAAAATTATGTATGTTCATTGGCCCACTCCTGTGCTAATAATAATGTCTTGACCCTACATTACTTATAGTATAAGCTTACTTGTTTAAAAACTTAAACTGATAACTTATTTTGACTATACTATTTTTTATTATATGTACTAAATCGTTTACATGTGAGATACTTATTTACAAAAGTGCGAATTTTTGCTAGTGGTGACCTGGCAATGCTATGAAATAAAATAAATTCTTAATTCACTCTTTGGGAGAACTTTTAGTGTGTGTGTTGTATCATAATATCTTTTTATTACAATGGATAATGAATATAAAATAATGAAATGCTGGATCACATTTAATCATTACTTTAAAAAAATCTATATGACAATGAAGCAAATATAAATTCTTCGTAAAAACTATACAAAATACGATAGTACAAATTCAACCCCATGTTCAATTGAACAGGATCGCATAGATATCGTCCTGCTCCGTAGCTCAGTAGTTAGTAAGGCTGTCAGTTATAACCTGGAGAATCCGAGTTCAACATTCGGTTGCTGCAATCTGCTATATGTAACTGCCTCGGAAAAAAATATGACATCCACTCCCACGTGTAAGCAGCCTTCAGCTTGTATGAAAACGTATACCTGGGAAGAAATGCCATACTTTCTACCCTTGTAGTGTAATATAATATTGGCATCCTCTGCGAGAAAGTTTCCTATCAAGCCGAAGATGAGGGTAGCAAAATACTTTTTCTATGAGCATTAAGTGTGATTTTTCCTCTGGAAGAAATGTGGCACTTTGATCTCTGAAAACAGGGAACCAAGTCGTACTTTCTGTGGGGGTACGAGTAAAAAGTATTTTGGCATAATCTGCATAGAAACTGCCTTCTAAACCGTAGGCCAAAGTTCCTTGTAATTAGAGAATACGAATCTTATCTAGGAGGTTATGATGCACTTTCAACTTCAAAACATAAAAAAAACGTCATGTTTCAACCGATGAAGGTGAAAAACCGTACCTATTCGATATGCGCCTACATCAGGTGGCGCCGTCGAGTGAGAGAAATGGTCCCTTGCTTAGATCACCCGAATGTACAGTGCCTTATGAGAAAATTTTTTTATAAATATAAAAATCAGATGATTAAAAGTAAATCGACCAAATGAATTAGTGATTTAAGTGTATATTATGTTAGAGTACAGTAAAAATTTTGTTTGGTGTTGTCATGTGTACTACAAGATTAGAAAAAATAAAAATTTGGATTGCGACTGGGATAACAGAACATAAATAAGTGTATGCACATGCTTACACTTGTGTAGAGCATAAAGAATACAAGTAACACACGAAAATGTAATATAAATAGATAAAAGTTAACCTAACCTATTATTATGTTTATGTTTATGTCTTTATGTTCATTAAATACAGTGTTGTGACAAATGGATAAGTGTAAGCAGTACTTGTGTTTCTCAAGCTGCATACAAGTGCAAGCATATGTATACACTAATATACGTTGTGTTATCCCAGTCCCAATCAAAATTTTTATTTTGTCTGATCTTGTAGTACACTTGACGATACCAAATAAAATATTGCTGTATTCTAACATAATATACACATAAGTTACTGATTTATTTGGTCGATTTACTGTTAGTTATCTCTTTTTAATTTATTAAAACAATTTCCTATATGGCTCCGTAAATTCTGGCAATCTCAACGAGGGACAATTTCTCTCACAGGTGGTCAAGGGACAGTGTGGCAGATGCGGGAGCTTCTCCTGATTGACTCTGCCATATTCAGGACCAACACTCTCACAATCCTAATCAACCAATCACTGGCTCGGAATTTCACGTCTGTGAGCTTCATATGTGTGAGTGACATACATCGATACATGTATAAGTAGTTGAGTAATATACATAGATTTACAGTTTCTAAAAAAAGTTCTAAATATGGCGGCTCATCTGCCACACTGTGCCTTAACTCTATGTAATTTCTCTCACTCGACAGCGCCACCTAACATAAGCGCATAGCGAATACGCAACACGGCACGAATGTACGGCATCGACTCTTGGGTGTTTGCCTCTTTTGCCTCGGCTCGTGGTAATTATGTACCCTGAAAAATACCGTATTTTCATCCCTTGTAGCATATTATATTTTATTATGATTACTTGATTTCTAAAATCTAATTTTCACACACACACACACACACACACACACACGCGCGCGCGCGCGCGCGCACACAACATATATACATATACTATTGTTCATTAATGTATTAATAATGAAATTTTCATAAAGATTGTCAAACCATTCAAAATGTTTTCGAGTATAAAAAAATTAGCATTGATTTGTAAGGTGGAGTTTTTATCACAGGAAACTTTTTGTTAAAAAAATAATTTCATGGCTTAATAATCTTACGTAATTATCTGAACGATTTCTTCACTTCGTTATGTGAAGTATGCATGAGAAAATGAGAGACCTTTTTCCCCTTTAAAAGCCTTACATAAATTTAGGTATGGACCCTAGAGCTTCTCTAATTTTTTTTTTCTCAATGAGTTGCCAGCCTCACGTAGTTGTAAAATAAAAATCAACTGAGGGTCAAATTACGTTTTTGTTATAGCAAACCATACTTCTGACATGACACTCGTGGTAATTAACTTCCTAGTATTTGTACACAAATGTAATTAGACCAAATAATTTTTATGTTAGATAAGTACTATTTAATAAATGTAAATCTCATATCAAATACATTTACAATTACCTTATATAATTTTATGTACACATGACAAAATTGGCAATACGTATTTGGCGTGATGTTTGTATGTGTAGTACCAATAAAAGTCAAAAATACACCAAAAAATCATGACTCTTTCTAGATTATTATTAAAACACTTCGCAATTAAGGATAATAATTAATTTTAAAAAATACACTTGACGACACCTATCTTATAACCATAGCAATTGTACAAACATTGTTAAGGCAGCAAATTAAACTTACCTAAACATTTATTTTTATTAAAAGGTAAATTTTATGAGGAAATCATAACTCTATAAAAATATACTTTTTTTCTTTTGGCATTTTTTGTTGACTTTGAAAGTTAACTGTGCCATGAGTAGAAAAAATAAAGTTCGCACCTAATGTACATCAAGCCAGAGCAAGTACAAATGGTCCCTTCGCCCTAGTGCTTGCTTTGGAAATAGTATTACCAGATAGGAAATTTACTACTTTCTATTAACTCTGAAGCTTAACATCAGTACAGCAGATTATTATGTTTCATTGACTTTCATTACTTATGTAGGCAGCAGCAATAAGGTTTTCGTTCTATAACTGACGAAAGGGTTTTCGACAGTATAGAGTATCCTGAAACACAACAATATTTATGAAAAATATCATATTTTAAAACTTTTATCAGAAACTTTTTAATCAAATTATTGAGATACAAAATTTTAAAACAAAGTATATAACTCATTCTTAAACTCTACAATTTATTCTTCTCATCCAAGAATTCATGAATGATAATAAATATTACATAACTTTTTAAATTCACTAATTTTTATTCTAGAGACATTTTTTCAAAGATTGGAATGATTTCTAAAACAAAATATCCTCTTGTTCTGGTCTTACAGGATTTTACACAACACTTACTTTATAGATAAAAGCTATCACATCTATAGTTTTTCTAACACATATCCTACTGCATTAAAGTATACCGTATAAAGTCAGAGAGAGAATTGAATTGAAACACAGTTTATTCATGCCAAGGACAAAATATCCGAATGGTAAGAGAGAGAGAGAGAGAGAGAGAGAGAGAGAGAGAGAGAGAGAGAATATTAGAGCAGCATACTTTAAATTTTATTTTCAAGAAAAACCATTTCAGACACTCAGCAAATACAAAAAAGTAGCTTGTGGCAGAGTTTACAAATTTTTTGAAATATTCGATGACCCTTGAAACTACAGAAAAAGTACTATATAATTACATACGGATAAAAATGCAAAAAGCTTAAATGTTATCATAGATTTTCAACTATAACAAAAAAAATGTCGAAACATTAGTAAACAAAATTTTTTTCAAAACTTAAGAATTTTTCTTGAGATACGAAAATGTACTCAAGTGGACAGTAGGCTATTAGAATACAAAGCAGTAAATATTTATGAATTCAGAGTGCATTGGTTTGTTTCCAATACAACTACTTCCTGGTATGTAGAATAAACTCACCAAAATTGCTAGAACTTATACTATAATTATCGCTCATTATTTTTCCAACAAAATATTTTATCCCAAACTTGTTTTGCAAGTTATTTTCCTGACAGCATATTCGACTATAAAGCCTTGCATTGGTCGTTAGTATAATGTTCAACTTTTTTCTGACTTGAATTTCATTTTTCTATAAATAACACCAAACTAATATGACCTGACACAGTTTTTTGATCAGTTGAAGAAAAGTACCTAATAAATCTTTTACTCATTAATTCATTCTTTAAAGAAGAAATAAAATTTTTATGTTATAGAGTACATTCATAAAATTACAAGTTTCAGTAAATTTTGAATCAAAAAGACAACAAGTTGTATTGTGTTTTATTAAAATTAATAAAAATTTATTATGGTATCTTACTTAGTTAGGAGTATGAAATTCCTTTTACGACTACCTTGTTTTAAGCTGACTTTTTTTAAAAAAATGTACATGATGGGTGATTTAATCTGCATTAGATGTTATGGAATATACGTCACTGTAAAACTTATTTTGAATACACGATTTTTTTTTTTTTTAACTTACAAATTCAGAAAAAAGCAGGCACAGACTTACATCAACCTAAATTTAAAAATTTTTTTTTTACGATTACTTTTTGAAAACCTTTACATTTACAAATATTTTTTACTTAAAACTTTGGACTAGGAAAACTGTATCTTCACTCATAGTCACGGCAAAAGTGGTGTTGTCAGCTGGTGATCTTCTATGTTTTGTACACTCCTAAGAATGAAGAAACGAGATGAGATCATGCGCCTACAACCCCTTTGAAGCCTGCGATTCGATTGGTTAGTCACATAAATGACTGCAAGCCAAACCCACCCTACAATCCCCTCTTTTGCTTTCTTAACACCCTACATCCTATAGTCTTGAACTGTCGCACGTTGTGTTATATAGCAAAGTTCTTATTCAATTTATTAAAAAAGTTTTTTAAATTAACTAATGTATAAAGTTATTTGCTATTAAAAATTAGAATAGATTTTTAAATCTGTTTCGTAAAACGTACACTATAAAATAAAAAATTTTTTAGTAACAGAAAATGACTTAGTTTTGAACGTCACAATGATTTATTAAATATATGGGTATGGAAACACTGTAAAGAAACATAAAAAAAGGTTGACAAAAGGTTGTCAATTTAGTTTTTCTACTTGTATTGTAACTGTCAAAACAATAAGCATCTATAAACGCATCTTGCAAATTTTGGAACAAGTAAATTAGCAGTATTACGTTAAAATCTTGTTACTTAATTTACTTGACAAATAACTTATTTTTAATCCTTAGAACTAACGTCAAGACTACCATTACTTAGCATATGAAAATTCTGACTAATGATTCAATTAGTACTTTAATTTTGATACTGCTTTGATTTCTGAAAGAAAGTTTTTTTTTAAACGCTCATTAAAACATCGGAGATATCTAAAATATTTTCCTGCTTATATTAGCTAATTAAATCACAAAAATTAAATAATTAAACACATTGATCACTTCTTTAATCACAGATCGTAGAAAAATTTTCTGTATGTTCCATTCATCAACATTAAAAAATAGCTTTATACATTGCAAATCATTATCTTAAGATACATCATATTAAGATACATTAAGATAGCAAAAAATATTTGTAACATCAACTTAAATTATAAAACTCGAATTATAAAAAGGGAAAAATAGTTATTTTTGTCACAATGCCTCGAATATATATTTTGATTTAATTTACTTTCTTTTTCTGTATTGTAAAGCTTCACTGATGAATAAAGTCGTTAGAAAATAAAATACGCACATCTCTAAATGCTCCATTTAAGATACTTTTCTGATGGGCAAAGAAAATAATCCTAAAGGTGCAATTTCTTAACGGTAATTTGGAAACATCATATAATTATACGTGTGTGTGTGTGTGTGTGTGTGTGTGTGTGTGTGTACATAAAATTCATTATTGTTCTTAGGCTTAGACATGACTTTTTTTACACAACAATTGGGGTTTTTAGCTATCAGTGCAAATCTGTGTTATGACCAGATGTTCGTACGTATAAATACGTATAAACACCAGGACCAACTCAATTACAGTTATGACCATGTTAACGAAGAGTAAGAAAAACAATTAGTCAATTCTCGAAAGAAACGGTAGGACTAAAAATGACACCCAAAGTACTAACCAGGCCAAATACTGCTTAACCTCGGGAATCGACGGAACTGCAACTCTACTGTTGCACCACCGCTACCACTTTATGTATATAGATAAGTATGTTTTTTGTGAGCTGACCATGAAGGTAATATAATGCTATAGTATGTAGATACAAAAATTTGATTTTGAGTTGGTCTTCAAAGTTTTTTTATGTCCTACTCAACACTTTAAGTTAGAAAATATTTATTGTATCGTTGTTCAATGCTACAAGAATGAGCGAAACAAATATTGCGTGTCCATCGGACAATAATTACCATTCTGTACATTCATTGTTGAATTTTTTTCAACTTAAAATTACGTTCGGTAAAGTTATTTTTATATTTTATACCGTATAGCTGAGCCGTTAGAAAATAGGGTCTTACCGTAAAAATAGCAGTGCAATGTATCTTATAAGCTCTAGTATTGTAAAATACAAAATGAGCATCGATACGTCATAATTTTATGCTGCTGGAAGTTTCTGGAAAATTAAAATGAAGTATTGAAATTTTAAGGACTGGTAGTTGAGTAGTTGCATGTTGAAAAGATTAGCGAAATGATATGCCAATATATATTATTTAACGTGTATTATTGCGTTAACAACATAAGTATAAATGGTTTTGTTGGGAGGGTTAAACACAGATTACTAGAGGGTCGAACAAAAAGCTTATATAAATATAGAACTAAATAGGAGCATTTTAACGAGATTAAAAAAAACCATACCCTTTTTTATTTTATTATATCTTGTTGTTTATAAGCAATTGCATAATCCCAATTTCATTTGTACGCAAATTCACTGTATGCCAGTATATTGTTCTATATCAGAAAAAAATATGTGGAATACGTGATGCAGTCAACCAGCATTTTAAGCATAACAAGAAAGGTCGAGTTTTAACATGCTGTCATTCAAACAATACTTTCAAGTCGTTTTCAACATAATGCGTCTTAAAAGTTTCGTCTGGCATAAAGCCAATGGAGTGTTGAATGTTTTATTAATTTCTTGTACATTTATATTTAAGTGCTGAAACTGTACTAATGTGTATTGCAATGGAACTGTTATACATACCTAGTAATCGTGCTGAGTTAGACGAGATAGAAAATGAACAGTTAAGTACCGATGGTAAAAAAAGATATAAAGAGAAAGAGTTTTTTAACGATATTCAGAGGGATTAAAGTGAAAAGGAATCTTACTCAAAAAGCTTTCAATGTAATACATAAAACAAATTGCCTATTATAAAGAAAAAAAAAGAGAACTATGATACTCTGCGACAACAACTGCAATGAGCCTTTCTCGCAATGATTTTACTGTTGTATGAGTCAGAATTCATCCACCCCTACACCATTGTACCCTTCTAAGTAGTGTTTGTAAGAGTGAGCCAAACTTATAAGGGTAAATGAGGGTATTGTTGCGGCTGCTTCAGTTATTGTGAAACTCTCGAATAAGCCGTATATTTTCATTAAACTTGTGAGTTATGGTGAATAAAAACTTCACATCATTAAACTAAGATACTAAGTATTTAACTAATCGAACTTGAGTTCCAAAATAGCGTACAAAACA
Organism: Copidosoma floridanum; assembly: GCF_000648655.2. The sequence continues at coordinate 118,422 of NW_019379705.1, forward strand.
TCACTTTTGCATAACAAAATATCATTTCTGCAATAACTAGTGCACACATAATGGTCCATGGACCGAAGGATTTTTCAATCTTATGCTTTCCAGTAGAGAAAAAATTGGTCATTCCCCACAGAATTTTCCTAGGAATTTGGGAAAAATTCTTTTGTCTAAATCAGAATTGGGTTTCATTTATTTATTTAACAATTTATAGAAAAATGCCCATTTTTTAAATAGTTTTTTGCTTATATCTCTGTTTCTATTGCTCTTACAGGAGATTTGGTGACCATTAATCTCTTCGTCATCAAATATCCTATAAAAAACAGTTTTAAAAATCCATTTTATGTTGTTTATAACACACTGACGGCAAGAAAGTGTAAAGAAAAATTTTTCATACCAAAAATTGTTCAATTGACGTGAAAAACGAACTATTATGTTAATTAAAAAATAACCGTTAGAAAATGTAGGTATTAAGTTGCAAGATAAATAGCTAACTGTACAATTGCGATATAATTGTTAGTTTTTTGTTAATTAACTTTTTAAACTGAACCTTTCAAGTGTTATTACTAACTTCACGGTCAGTTCATCAACATTTTGCTTTGATAAAAACATTGTATTTTAGGTTTGTAATGATAACATATAACATACAATCGATTTTCGTGGATTTTGACGTTTTGCCACTAAAACTTTAATTTGAATTTTAAACAATTGCAAATATCTCAATCAATTTTGCATGCTTTTTTTCCTAACAAACATGATTCCATTTGTGATGAAAGAGTACAAATTTAATAAAAAAGAATGCTCTAGCTCACTCTGAAGTCAAGACATAAGAAATTGGTGTTTTTTGCTATAACGAACTGGTAGTTAAATTTTCTACTGCAAAAAGATTTGTGAATTATGTACATGTATTTCCTCAGAACACTACCGGAGCACTTTCTTACGTTAATTAAAAGGGAAGCTAACGAAAAAATCAAGAAAATCGTATCATAACAACCGGGGCAACTCAGCGTTCCCATTTGTATCCCTTTTTTACGACTATATAGGGGGTCAACTCGTTGCAGTGTGCATTGCATGGGGCAAAACAGAGGCTGCGGGTATTGTTTCAATTTCAGTAAGTTGTTCTACGTAATTATACAGTTACGAACATAATGTCAAACAGTGAGCATGCCTACTTAGCAAATTAAATACAAAAAGTGATGGTAATTATTATACATTAATTTAAATTTTTGTGTACATGAAATTTTAGTTTTTTTTTAATACATTAAAATTTTGCTTTTTATTATGGTCTACTTTCGCATTAACTATCGTCTGTCTACAAACTTTCGCGTTCAATCGGTATCCGTTTCGTCATCCATTATTTTTGGTAATTTTTCCGGGGTTGACATTATTTTCGATAAACCGTAGTGTATGAAGTCTTCTTTATCAATCAAAACCTTAATGGCTGGATATTAAAACAATTTTTTTCTTGAAGAAACACATTCCATAAGAAGAATAAAATTATTTTTTTACAGTATATCAATTTTTTCTACAATACAGTGAAGATGTACTATAAGGTTTAGAGTCATTCATTAAAAATGTTTAATGTTTAATACTATGTTGGTAACTGTATAATTATGTTCAACAGCTCATTAAAATTAAAACGCCAGACGCAGGCCGTGTTTTGCCCCATGCGCACTGCAACGTGCCGGCCACCTAGTCGCAAGAGAAAAGTTACAGATGGGAGCACTGAGCTGCTCCGGTTGTTACAATACAATGATAGATTTAGATTGTTGGATCAGGAAATTAATAGTAGTATGAAAAAACTATTATCACTTTTTTTTTGAATTAATAATAAGTTGACCTACTTTCAAATACCTAAAAAGCTCAGCAAAGGCCCCAAAAAAATAGTAAAAGTCGCCAAAACTGGTTTTTTGCGCCTAGGAAAAAATAACTGAATTCGTACAAACAAAAGTTAAGTACAAAAAAGTTCGTGTGATTATAAGACAAAAAAAATAAGCCACGTTAAACTCTAATCGGTTTAGCTGTTTTCTCGAAAGTAGCAAAAAACTGTCAGTTTTGGCCATTTTTGAAAATTTAATAACTCGCTTTCTGATTGATATTAAGAGCTAAAATTCATAAATAAAGTAGATATCAGTACCCTTAACATACACACTAAATTTTAGCAAAATCGGTTGTAAGCTTTTCGCGAACCACTAAGAAAACTAAAAAAAGTTCCTTTCGTAAAACGGCCATGAAAAAGTATTGGCACAATGTATCTTTATTATTTAAAACGCTCTCGTTCGTCAAGAGTTTATTCATAAGATCTCTAAATGCCATTTTATTTAACCACAAGTAAGTATATTAAACATTAATGGTAAAAAAGCAGTCCTTCGTGATCGGTGCACTAGCCTGGGTAGTGGAGTGGTGGCGGCTCACTTACGACTTTTTAGGTGTTTGAAAGTAGTAAAATTTATTATAAATACAAAAAACTTGCAATATAGTACATTACAGTACTAGGGATGAAAGTCGATCTTTCCTCCGGGTGGAATAATTGCCCCCCGAGGCGAAGCCGAGGGGGGCAATCCACCGGGAAGGATGATAAAATTTCGTCGCGAGTAATGTATACTATTTTTCTTACTACTTGGTCGAAACTTCGTAGCCGAATCATTCCCACTAGCTTAATTTATGCAAAGCATGCAGGATTTCATCGGCTGTAGAGTAAGTTCAGCAAGGTTGGCAGCACTATCGCTGCCAGAGCAGGTCAACAGCTGTGATGACGACTATACGGATATAATGCACAGTGCGTCAATTTTACGATCACATATTAGTTGTTTACATGAAACTAATAGCGAAGTGTTTTTGCATTTGCTAACATTTACGTCCCGAGTGAAGCGAGGGTCGTTGGTTAGCAAATGCTCAAAAACCCTGAGCAAAAAAAAATATGCATGATGAAATAGATAAAATAATTCTATTTTGTACTATTTTACATGTTACATATCATTAATTTATATTAATTTATGCGGAAAATTTTCTCCATTCAATTAAATTGACTTAATTTACAGTACTGTATTTATATGTTAATAGTACATTTCTTTTACATACATCTTAAATGTGTTGAAAAAATTTTAAACATGAGTATTCTCATAGTTACAATAATAATTATTAATCTTTCCATTAATGGTACAATTTTCAAAAATAATATGAGAATCTTTATTAAAATTAGGTTATCATAGAAAAAGGTTATCACTTTCGCGTGAAAAGAAAAAAACTTACCACGAGGCCTTGACACTCAGCACTTAACAAACAATATAAAAGACAACAACTATTATTGGCTTTTATTCAATTCTTTTAATTACTGTCAATAATTAAGAGAGAAGAAAGCGTGTCGCGGTAGGTAAGGTATCCAACACAATATTCCTTTTGTCTCTTTTTCACAACACAAGGCGACACCACAGCCCAGCATTGATTGGAGTAGTGCTACTGCTACCAATGCTACCTCTCTTTCTCTACAGATGCGTTCTGACAGGGAGGGAAGAAATATCTAAGGAAGGAACAAAGACTTTCGACGTATGGACACAAGGAGGGAAGTCGAAGTTTCGACCGAAGTAGGAAGAAAATAATTATTTATTACTACTATTAATTTCCCGGAATTTTAATGGATTTGAAGCTCATTCTATTATACTGCAATGCGACTTTTTAAATTTTTCTTAGCTTCCGTTTCAATAAAATTTGTAGAGTAATCAAGCAGAGTGATGCAGAAATATATGAAGATGATGCACGAATTTTTTCGTCATAAACAATTTAACTATCAGTTCGTTATCGCAAAAAACTCCAATTTCTTATGTCTTGGATTGAGAGTGAGCTGGAGCAATCTTTTTTTTTTTTTTAAATTTGTGTTTTCTTATGACAAATGCAATAACGTTGTTATGAAATAAAGTGTGCATAATTGACTTAAATATTTGCAACTGCTCAAGTTGCAAATCAAAATTTTTTTGGCAAAACGTCAAAATTAACCGAAGTCGATTTTTTGAAATTGTCATTATTTCTAATCATAAATATAATGGTTTTATCGAGACATAATGTGAGTGAGCCAACCGTTAAGTTCGTAATAAACCTTCGGAGTTTTACTTTAAAACATTAATCAACAAAAAACTAATTATGACATTCCAGTTTTACAAATAGCTTTTTATTGTGCAATCTAATATCTATATTTTTCGTCGGTTATTTTTTAGTAATTAAATCTTTTTTTTTTCAGGTCCATTAAAAGTTTTTCGAAATAGAAAATTTTTTTTTGCACTAACTTGCCGTTCTACTTCTTATTGACAATAAAAAATGGAATTTTAAATATGTCTTTTTTATGGAAAATTTTATACCAAAAAGAGATGGGTGGTCGAAAAACTTCTTGTAAGAGAAATAAAAGTGGAGATGTAAGCAAAAAACTCCATAAAAAATTGGCATTACTTTAAACAAGTCAAACCCAAGATAACCAGAACGCAGTCTTTGCTAACCATTGGTTGAAGACTTCTTTTTCTTATCAGTTCAAGTTACGTATTTCTACCTTAAGGTGTGAGACTTTTGGACATTGACTGCGCCCTCGATAGGAAAAGCAGGGTTCGCCTTATAAGTGTTATCCACCCGGGCATCCTTACGGACCCTCAGGCTGTACAACAGCCCCGTGGCGATGGCTCTCAACGAAAAATACTGTTTTTCCTCCGTAGATTGGCTCAGTGGCTTGCTACTATGTATATTAACAAACAGTTTGTTTAATTATTTACCTCTGTAATGTGGTATGAAATACTAATTTTCTGTCGGCTGCTTTAAATATGCTAAGTTGTTTCGTTGTTTACGGAGATTCAATCCCTTGCTATTGGTCAGATGCATGTCATGCAGAGCCACTTTTGGTATCAAAATAATGCAACCGCGGGTACCCACATTATACGTCAACAGCATACACTGACGCACACTTTTAGTAATAATCAATTAATTAGCAAAAAATTAGTATATTTATTCATCTGATAATAGATGTTATCATAGAAACAGGCTTTAGGAATATCACACACTCGATGGTTTTAACTCTGAAGCCTTAAAAAAAGGTTAACAGTTGGTTGAAAGTAGTCATGTGTGCGATGTTACAGAATTTAAAAGTAATGGAGTTAGCAATTTGGCAAGTGCCGTCGACATAAGGCAGACCTAGGTAACTTCAGCTCCCTACAAAGTTAACCTGCATGTACGTTTTATTCAGATTATTTTGAAAATGGTCTAAAATGCAATGCACATAAAAATTACCTTTATTTACAATTAGATAATCATCGAAATTTATGTCATTTTACTCCATCCGCCTTTGCGCTACTGTTACACTGAACAATACAGCACTTTCTTACACCCATATTCATAAACGTTTAAATAACAGAAATCACAATGATTATGTCTTATATTGCGTATTTATCTTTTTTTCCGTCTGCTTCTGAGTGTGCTCTGGATCGAAAACTAATGAGGCTCCATTAATATACTGTTACATTCAAACATTTTACAACCGTTCTTGACCCAACATAGTTCATTTTTTTACATTATTGTAACTGCAATTTCATCATATTGATACTATTTATGCATATGTGATGATAACATCTGTAAATTTGACGAAAAACTGTTCTTTTTTCCTTAATTAAGCAAAAATGACAGTAATTTGGTACCCCAGGTTTCCTGTTTTCGCCACTACGCACGCTGACGTCAACTTATCTATCCCCTCCTTTCACTTGCACCTGGCCAATACTGTAAACTGTATACAGTACAAATTACTACAGTATTACTGTATAAGTGTATAGTGTATATCCAATAGTATTAATTACCCATGCAAGTTCAACTGCGCATACTTGCACACGTACGCGGCGATTTGTGATGTATATACGTGACTAGTAAGTCACTATAAGCTGTATAACCGTACACATACGCACACACATATGTATTTGCAATTAACTGTCGTCACGTCGTCACTCTTCGTTATTAATCAAAATATGCTTCATAATATCTTACATTCTACAAAATTATTTTAACTTATAAAGGTATTATTTAAAATTTGATTGCGAGTTAAATTACCTTACTCTCTTCCTTATGCAAATTTATTAGTAAAGATTTACAATTATTCTACAAATTATTTAATAGCCTTCTCAGAAAACTCACTTTTTTTACGTTAGTACTTAGAATTTCTGCTCGGAAATCAATTCGATTAGTCTCAAATTGCATGTCAAGGACTCTAAATGAAATTTATTAAAAAATGATATAATAAGCCTACATCAGACGTAAATTATCCAAGTTCATAAGAAAATTTTTTCTTACTCTTCAGTATCTGTTGTAGTAAATTTAAAACGAATATTTTCATGACAAACCGCATAATTTTCAGAGTTTCCAGCTTAAGGAATACCTGTATTATTGTGTAATAAATTTCGTAAGTCACTATTAAAAATATATATAATGAGGAGATATGCATGTCATCATACGTATTATCACGACCCAAATAATTATATAAATGCAATAATTTTAGATAACTTATTTCAAAAACAGTAAATAATTTGGACAGCTACTAATTCATTTCAGAACTTAAGTAAAAATATAATTCGTAGTTTTAAGTTCTTACTTCTGTCGGCACTTAATCATACCGATTTGCTAAAACAGCATGAAATATCTAAGAGGTATTTAATTACTGTTGAATAATTTTTAAGCTTATCAGTAATAGTTGTAAGGCCATCTAGACGAAGATGATATATAAATAAATATTTTGACATGGCGAGCGCGGGAAACAAGATTATGAGCTATCTGTTGTGGCTCTAAAGACCTCGATTTACACTCGCGACCTTTAATTCGTGCTGCCAGAGATAAGTAGGGAGATTGCTGACTGCCATGCTACGGAGTGTGCCCACTTTTTTCCAGTGGTTCGAGCGCCCCGCCGCGGCCAAGCGGCCGAACCAGGCGCACATTTTTTTTTTATTTGAGAATCACGGTAGGGGTATGAGAAGAGTGGATTCGCGTGGAAATGTCCATATAGGCGCACATTTTGGAGACGCGTGGAAGGGGTATACCGAATGTGCGCCTACGAGGAGAGGAGTGGAAATGTCGGCTATATAGCTGTATATATCTGAACGCACAGCCAAAGCAAGCGACGATACGAGTTTTTCTTTTTTGAGAGTCTTTGGACTCTGCAACTGAGTACATGCTATATGTATATATTTAACTGACTTGCTCTCGCTCTGGCTTCAATGTTATCCATAAATCTTATTTAATTAAATCGTGGAACTAAATGCTCATTAATTATATACACAGAATTTTGATTTCAATACATTATGTTTTAACTCTCCCGTACTCTTAAAATTCCCAAATCCATTTATGTTTTCAAAAAATTAACCATTAATTTATTAATTTCACACATCCTAACTTCTGTAAACTGTAGGACAAGCTCCGGAGGATATCCATGAACATATGTGACTTCGAAAGAGGTACTTCTCGTCCTTCGGATAGCTAAGATGATTAAGGCTTATGCCCCTTCAGAGATTGTTTTGCACTCAAGGGTTCAAATCCACTTCATGGTAGATATTTTTTTTTTTTTTTTTATTCAATGTATCATTTTGTCTTTATTTCTTTTATTTATGTTTCGTTAATATATATATACATATATATGTAGTCAACATTTTTTTTCGGATAGATAAAAAAAAATTAAATTAATATTGTTACTTTGATACAAGGCAATTCTATAATTTTATGATACTAAAATAACTTTTAAGGATTTTAACATAATTTGTGTATTTTAAAACTCCTAAGAAATTGTGAACATCCTATTTACGACAAAAAAAAGCCGAAGGCAGAAGAAAACTCATTCTTTCACTAAGATTATATCAAATATGATCATTACCAGTAAAGTTCAACTTACATCCAATTATACGTGAATATTTAACTACGTACATATATTATATTTTTGAGCTTATATTTACATCCTTTATCAATACCTTGTGGTTATTGCATTGACAAAATTCGTACTACATATATATATATATATATATGTACAAACATAAAAGTAGATTCTTTAGTCTTTATAAATAGTGCGTATTACGAAGCTTTTTTTATTCAACACATACTAGTTTCAACCACTTGTAACTCAGAGTATGGTTTAAAAAAAAAATTTGTATTCTGTGTAAACAATTAATCTTTTTACCTATAATCAATTGTTATTGTAATTTTTCAGAAATAGTTACCAAAATTTTTGACAGTGCGTAAATCATAAACAGTTAACAAAAATTTTTTTTCCTCTGTTTTGAAGGTGGCACTATATATATTTTTATAGATGAATAACTTTACAAAATATTAAAATTTCACAATTGAAATTGCTCTTTTAACTATCGCAATCGATCAATTAATTTTACATCGTATGCAACACACAATGATTCGCATAAATTTATTCTATTGTTTGTAGTTGATAAGATAAACCATCAAAAAACACCTCTTGCCACACAAAGCAAGGCAGCTATTTTTTTTTTTTTTGTAGTCATAGTAACAACCGCATTGTCGGTATCTTCAACCACGTGACATAGGTTGCTTTTATTAAAAAGTTCGCGAAACTTTCACGACGAGTAGCTTAACGTTAAAATCTTTAAAATGCCTTTTTCATAGCTCTACATATTAATTTTTGAGAATCATAGCTGAATTAATTTATCATAAAGAAGTATGCACTTAAATACAGTAAACAATAATAGTAAAATACTTAACGATTTTAAGAATAAACTGGAAAACTAGAATAAGTAATTGGTCGATTTTTCAGAAAAATGTAGGTTTGTTAAAGATTTTGCACTACAAATGTATATGTTGATACTATTTTGAGGGCGTTGTCGTGGTACAGTCAATTTCAAAATTGAATTTTCGTGTTAGAAATGTCTTTGTTGTGATTATTCTTAACAAAACAGGTAAATAATTTAAAAATTAGGTGTATGGAACAGAAAAATGCCCAGGAAAGTAAACACAAACGTTAAAACAACAAATTAACCTAACTTTCGCCTCGGACTGTACCACTATATAGGTATTCTAGTAACGTTGTAACTGGACTTTAAACTGTTATATTTTAAAAACGGTGAAGCTAGGCTTCCTCAATTTTAGTATACTTATTTCAACTATAATAAACCCTAACATAATAATTTTTTAAAAGATTCTTAAGAAAATTTCAAAAGTTATGAGTAAAAACGTGCATTTTCCGACAAGTCCATCTAAAAGCATGTGTATAAGTGGCCAACTTCGTGATTTTATTTCTCAAAAATGGTGTATTTAGACTCTTTGAAATTTTAATATGTTATTTATGATACTGAAACATACCTATACAAATTTTTTCAGAAATTTCTTAAAACAATGAAATATCACAACATCCCCGTAACTTAATCGAAGTTTTTGCTAGCAGAAATAGACC
>NW_019379705.1:129649-142037 GCF_000648655.2 Copidosoma floridanum
TCTTTCGAAGTCACATATGTTCATGGATATCCTCCGGAGCTTGTCCTACAGTTTACAGAAGTTAGGATGTGTGAAATTAATAAATTAATGGTTAATTTTTTGAAAACATAAATGGATTTGGGAATTTTAAGAGTACGGGAGAGTTAAAACATAATGTATTGAAATCAAAATTCTGTGTATATAATTAATGAGCATTTAGTTCCACGATTTAATTAAATAAGATTTATGGATAACATTGAAGCCAGAGCGAGAGCAAGTCAGTTAAATATATACATATAGCATGTACTCAGTTGCAGAGTCCAAAGACTCTCAAAAAAGAAAAACTCGTATCGTCGCTTGCTTTGGCTGTGCGTTCAGATATATACAGCTATATAGCCGACATTTCCACTCCTCTCCTCGTAGGCGCACATTCAGTATACCCCTTCCACGCGTCTCCAAAATGTGCGTCCATACGGACATTTCCACGCGAATCCACTCTTCTCATACCCCTACCGTGATTCTCAAATAAAAAAAAAAAATGTGCACCTGGTTCGGCCGCTTGGCCGCGGCGGGGCGCTCGAACCACTGGAAAAAAGTGGGCACACTCCGTAGCATGGCAGTCAGCAATCTCCCTACTAATCTCTGGTGCTGCGCACTCGTGTCGTGTGTACGTCACGAGCCACATAAGATGGCTTATAATCTCGTTCGCTGAGCATGATGTGTCGAAAAGTTGTATACACCACACGTTCAAAAGGTTAGGTGATCGACACACGCGTGTCAGTTCGCACACAAGCGCTAGCGTGTAACTCGCTACTTAGTGCTCGTGTGCGAACTGAGACGCTTGCGTCAATTGCCTTCCTAGCGCACTAGTATTGTAATGTACTATTTACCGCATTATTATCATTATTTTGTTTCAAAAATTTATTTTAATTTAAGAAAATCTTCAAATGACTAAACTAACAAAGAGTATTCGTTATGCAACGCACACATCAATATTAATACTATTATTGAAGAAAAACTTTAATTAATTTCGAAAAAAAGATACTTAGCAAATAAAAAAAAAAGATTTCCCGGAATTAGATTTGAACCTGGGCGTGCTAAGTGCAAAAGTACATATTTTGGTACTTAGCCACCTCCTCCACTGACACACTGCTATCTGAGACATTTAATGTGACTTATGTTTATAGTGAAGCTTAAGGGCTTAAGTGTAAGTATTAACTGTTTTTTTTTTATATTGGTAAATGTATCAAAGTTCAAAAAACTGCCTTAAAGTAGAACTCGAATTTTTCTGAATATTTTCATAATTTTATCTTTATTTTCGTTAGAGTACTTACATGTGTTAAAGAATTATGTTGAAATTTCAGAAAAATAATTAATTTTCAAATAAACACAAGATAAAAGCAAAGAGTGCCTATAATATTGGAAAATTTTTAATGGGCAAAATATTTACTAACGTTACAGGACTTATTTATTTATCTCGTTAATTTTTTTTAGTATAGCTGTAATAATATAAATCATTCAAGTTGTAAAAATAATCTACATAAAAATAGCTTTTAGCAAAATTAAAATGTTAGGTAAGTTTGATGTGTTGAGTTGTGTGTAAGAAATTTTGGAAGCCTTTAAACACCGGCAATAAAAAGTATTCTTCTTAATGAATCTGAAGCCTTGAAACGTTCTGAAATCAAAATATAAAAACGGTTCAGTGTTTTTTTGTTGCAACATGTATTTTGTATGATACTCGTATTATAATACTGCTTAAGACTTGTATTTTAACAAAGTGAAACTAAGTAGTATTGAGTTTTGTCCTAACATTTTTTTATACTTTTGACATAGCAAGGCTTGAATGTATATAATGTGAGGTATACATCAAGTACTAGTCAAAAATTAATATTTCTTAGTATGGTTTTGTTAAAGTACGAGTACTAAGCAGAATTATAATACGAGTATCATACAAAATATACGTTGCAACAAAAAAACACTAAACCGTTTTTATATTTTGATTTCAGAACTTTTCAAGGCTTCAGATTTATAAGGAAAAATACTCTTTATTACTAGTGGTTGTTATGTAAAACTTTTCTTAACACACAGTTATGTTGTGCATTTACATTCGGTAAATGTAGCAATGTATGAACGCTCAAGCGCAGCGAGCATACATCAATCAGCTGACCCACCATGGAGGTTAGCCTAGCAATTGTTTCTGCTGGCTAAGTACAACGTTGTCAAGACTTGTGAAGTTGGCACCCGTGAATATTAAATATTAATATTTTGCACCCATTCAGGGCTTAAACGATTCCTCGTTATTTGCGGATTTATCCTCCACTTGAATTTTTATTTGCGAATCAATAGTTTGCGAGATATTTGCAAAATAAATCGTCGAAAATGGGCGTGGCGCTAAAGAATAAAAAACTTTGTTTTTAGTGCTTAATTGGGTTCAAATCCAATTCTACCTGTACGATTCGATTCCTCCTCATTTGTGGATTACGGAGGTATAGAAATTAATGTAATTAAATATGACAAAGTTTGTAAATAATGAATTTAATTATTAAGTGAGAGAATCTAGTAACTTTTGTCGAGTGACTTTTAGTCCAGTGCTCCGTTCCTGTTGTTCGGTACATGTCATTTTCTCCGTACAGCGGGTTCTACAAAATATTTATCAGAATAGAGAACTTTAGTAGGTATTAATCTATTAATTATCAGTTATAAGTTATTCAGCCTTTGGGTCAATACAATATACACACACACACATTTTTCGATGACTATGCAATCTAGAGTAAACCCATTTAATGAACATTTTTTAAAATTAAGTACTTGTAAATTTATTACTGGGGCTGTGTTTGCATAGGCTCCGTTTGTAGTCTGTTAAGGTCACGTGATCATTTATGATAAGTGCGAGTGAGACGGTGACATCATGCTGTCTCCCACGCACTTATGATAAATTATCACGTGACCTTAATAGACTTAATAACAAACAAAGCCTTAGGCGAACACAGCCTATCTCACTTTTATCCGTTTCCACTGGTCGGTAACTTGATCTTCAATTCGCCTGATTGATCATTTACGCGCGAAATTTAAATGCTTGAGCTGTTTTCTAAAACTGGTCCAAACCAAATTATTAGTTGTGTGCCTAGCTGTGGCTTGTCTAGTAATGATTATATCTGTACTGCTACTTTTTAGTTGTGTTGTTATTTGTTTCTTTAATAACAACAAATATTAAAATTTCGCGCGTAATGAATAAATATTAGTCCACAGTGTTTGCCACAATAGATTCCAGATTTTAGATTCTTAAGAAGAAAAATCTGTACCTATTGACAAATAAATTTTTGTTATTTTGTTAAAGTATGTAATGTATGTGTGTGTGTGTGTATTGACTTAAAAGCTAAATAACTTATAACTAATAATTAATAGATTAATACCTACTAAAGTTTTCTATTCTGATAAATGTTTCGTAGAACCCGCTGTACGGAGGAAACGACATATACCGAACAACAGGAACGGAGCACTGGACCAAAAGACACTAGACAAAAGTTACTAGATTTTCTCACTCAATAATTGAATTCATTATTTAAAAACTTTGTGACATTTAATTACATTAATTTATATACCTCCGTAATCCGCAAATGAGGAGGAATCGAAGTGTACAGGTAGAATTGGATTTTAACCCAATTTAGCACTTGAAACAAAGTTTTTTATACTTCAGCGCCGCGCCCATTTTCGACTTTTTATTTTGCAAATATCTCGCAAACTATACATCCGCAAATAAAAATTCAAGTAGAGGATAAATCCGCAAGTAAGGAGGAATCGTTTAAGCCCTGAATGGGTGCAAAATATTAATATTTAATATTTACGGGCGCCAACTTCACAAGTCTACGTTGTCACGTTTTCGTTTCATTTCATGTTCTCTGTCTCACTTGCATGAATCACTCTTTCTCTCTCCAGCCATAGGAACCACCTTAAGGAAAGTATGGCTGCAGGCTTGTCTTATCAAACAAAATAGAATAGATAAGCACTTAAAGTTCAAATTTAGTTTTAATTTTCTGAATCACAGTACAATTTTTGATTCAATTTAATACTTACAGTGTTTATGATTTTTCTTACGTTGCATAACAGCCTCACTCAAATTGTTCGAAAACTTGAAGGTTATTTCTGCGAAACTATTTAATTGATCCCATGTCTTTAAACGATGTATAATAGACACCTTATTAGCACCAGTACATTTATCTATTCCCTGATCTTTCGTAGGACTTACAACACTTCTTGGCCAAGAAGACGGCTGACAACAAGACTTACTTATATCAAGCAGTATTTCTGTTACTTGCTCCTTGTTTGAGTAGCTAAAAGATTTAAGTAATTCATGTCATAGTTAGAACGGCAAGCTGATCTATAACTTAGTGATTTATGCATTCATTGATTTTGACGTTGCATTTCTAATTTCGATAAATGTTATTAGTCAGTTTCCTGGCATCTGAGATTGACAATTAATTGAAATTAACAAAAGATATCTGTGAAAGCTTGCATCACTCTACTAATATTTTTCCCTTTTAAGTATCTTAGTTATTTGATAAAAGCATAACAGATACCTTGTGTTACTTATGTTATTCGGTTTCACATTCAAGTCACAAAGCAGTTGAATAAAAAAAAAGAGAAGATGGTTTGCTTTATGTTTGTGCAAAATGAACTTGATCCACTTTTTTTTTACCGCTGTTTTTAATAATTAATATTTTTTTTTTTTACAAAACAAAAAATATTTAAAATAATCAATAGAACTTATCAAAGCATAATTATATTGTTTTANTGCCTGCCTCAAATTTTTTCAGTGCTGGCTTAAATATTATTCTCGGTAAGCCCCGACATAGTCAGAGCCAAGGAAGTGTCGAGCGCGCCAATCAAGATATACAAAATATCTTAACGACTTGGATGCAAGAGAATAAATGTACTCGATGGAGTACTGGACTAAAATTCGTTCAGTTTATGAAAAATAAAAGTCTTCTTGCAAATCGCGGTGTACGACAAAAAAATGTATATGTTTTAAAAATAACAGACTGTGTAATTCGCGATGTCATAAAAGTTTATCGTGTTGTAACAAATAAGTTTTTTTTAACCATATTAATTTAAATAGATCGTCTGTAAATAGTTTTGTAATTAGAATAAATGCATTTTTTCGATGCAAATGCAAATTCCGAGCCTCAAATAAATTTACTATTAACAGATTATCCTTAATTTTTACTTTGCCGGATACCTCTTAGGTATTCTATAGAATGCCTGAATTTCATACTTTGCCGGTAACATATACATGTCGGAGTTGTCAATTAATTATCACGTCACTCAGAAGTATTATTTAATGAACAATTGTAGTTTGATACAAATCTAATTTTTATTAACACAATTATTTAATGATATCATTGTATCAGATTAAATAAAACTTTTAATCAGTTGCCCATAAGAGCATAGGTTACTGTACTATCTTATAAGTTAAGTAATATCTAACGCATCTAAAGATCGCATGCAGCTTCATTTTCATACTTATTGAAATTTATAATACATACACATAATAACATTATTTAAAGGATAATCTCAAATGTGGTGCAATATTTATAAATGTTTGTCAAATCAGCCATTTTTATGAATTCTAGCAGTGCCATCTACAGTTCGGACTAATTTTTCAGTGATCCGTATGCTCTTACCTTTATTACAAAAAAAATTTGTTTAAATCGGTTGGGTAGAAACAGAGTTATTTTCTTTACGAAAAAAAGTGCTTTATCTCCCACTGTGAGGCGTTGCCACATTTATTATTACTTGTCTGTTTCGGAACACATAATGTATTTCAGAACACGCACTGACTATACATTGTGAAGAGCGCGCGGTGGCTCAGTCAGCTAGGTCGTGGATTGGCACGCGGGAGACCGTGGTTCGATTACCAGCCAGCGCGACTTTTTCGGGCAAATACCTCTATGATTTTTCACATGTGCTTTTTCACCACGCAATGCTTCTCGAGGAGGGTTTATAGGCGACCTTCTAGCAGCAAAATTGCCTAATTTTCCCCTACCCCCCTCCTTTAATGGGAGGCCTCCCATCTCTTTCCTTGTTCCTTTCCCAAGTGCTAAGTGCCCATAGTAGTGCCCTTATCAAAGGAGCCGGACGTAAAGCACTATAATATTATTTTAAAAAAAAGACTATACATTCTGACCCTACCCCCTTAAATCAAAATTAAAGTCCGTTACTTAAAGATATAAGTAAGTTTAGAAGGAAAATAATATTCGTGTTTAAAAATTAAAAATATTTTGAAATCAAGATAAGACTTTTAAAATTAAAAACTCAATTACTTTTTTGATTGAAGGTGGCTTAAGCGTTTTTTTATCAGCTTGATAAAAACCTCTGAAATTCTGAAATCATGTCAGTAAAGTATGCCAAATTCATTTGGAATAAGAAAATACTGGGGTCTAAAACGACTTAATGCTTTCACAAATCACTACTAAAAATTCTGCAACTCTATTGTATATGTTTAAAATATCCATATTATGTTACTTGAATGTCATATTATGAGAGTCATATTTTTTTATTTTTGTAATTTTTCACACCTGCCGTATGAAATATGAAAAGTTCTTATGAAACGTGAAAAAATAAAAATGTTGGTGTATATTTAAAAAAATTATTATTATCGTCCTACAGGTGGAGTGCCTTGCGATCGATCATTATTTAAGAATAGGAATAAATACACTAGCCATGTGGGCCCGATAGTATTGGCTTGATACACCCTTGGGTGCAGTTACTTAACAGTGAGAGCCAAGTGTGCAAAACAATACTTTTTCTGTATGATGGCAGTTTAACATTGGCTGAAATAAGGTACAGTAATGACTGCTTTTAAAGACATACGTAATAAACTAACTTACTTTTATGAAAAATACTGTACAAATCTTTAAAATGTGTACCTTATTTAAGTCCTTTTAAGTAATGGCATCATGGCACTAAATAAAAATCAATTCAGTAATTAAAATTTTTCTCCTTACAAAAGCTTAAGGCCATAACCTAGAAGACTTTTACAATACGATAAATGACGCAATTTACTCACTTAATTAACTTGGTTCTCGTCTTTTGTACCTTAAAGTCACGAAACTCTGTCAATGGTGTAAGAAACCCAACACCGTTAATCAGTTGAGAAGGTTTTAACGTGGTTAGAAGGATTCGTACCTGACACGAGACACAACCTGTGCTCAGGAATACTGAGCAATTCCTAAATTGTTAGATTGTATCATGTCACTATCTGTATTATATGTGAAATACTAATATATCAAGGATCAACAGTATATTACTAAACATTAGAGTTCCCAGCTCACTTGAGCACTTATCTCGTGGTATAGAAGATAGAAAATTTTGTAAAACAAAAGTATGAAAACTGGCTGTTTTATTATTGTGTCCCAATTTTATTTGTTTTCCACGTATAAATATTTATGCTAAACATTTTTCACTTTTTACAGATGCCTTTTATCCTATGAGCAAATATAAAATCACTTATATGGAAATTACCATTGCCAAATATAAACTTTTTAAATTTGTGGCTTTCACTGAGACATATTATACATTAACAAAGTGCATTGCAATGACAAAAAATTTTTGTTTATTGATAAATTTGGTAAAAAGTGCCGAAAACTGGGGTCCAGTCTGGTGCCACAATGCTTATTGCTTTGAAACTGGAAATGGTGAGTTAAGGGAGTTGGGTCGCAATTCACTTAACGATGAAAAAATTTTTAAAAAATACATGTTATACAGAAACATTGCGTAGATGTAGTCACCAAATTTGACCTTCTAATCTCTGATTTGAGCACAATCGCGTCTACAGATTTCGAGAAAAAAATTCATGAAGTGTCCCTTTTTCGTCGTCTTTAACATGGGCTCAAATGTAAGTTATCAAAAAAGTTGTAAAAAAATACCTATTACTCTTGACACAGCGATGAGAATGTTTTGAAAAACTGATATGTTANATTTAGAAAACAAATAAATAATTTATCTTTAATTCAATGTATTATCGGTGAATGCTTATGAAAATGAAAAATAAGTTACGAACCACGCGATAAGTACAAGAAACCGAAATTCTATAGTCGGCAGCGCTCGTAGCAGAGTGAGTAAGGGACCCGACTCGTAAGCAGGAGGTCGAGGGTTCAAAACTCGCAGCTGGAAAGTATAGCGCGGCGCGGTTGGAAGATATATGGTGGGGTGAGGGGAAACGTGTAAGGAACTGATGGCAAGGGCGACGGGGTAAGGGGAGAAACTTAGGAGGAAGAGACTTCGGTAAGCCACTTCCGTTTCATCAAATCTGTCGTTTTTTAAATTCCAGCCCCCCCAGTACGCGACATTAAGAACTTCGTTCTAATACACATGTGTTGAGGTTTTCGTGACAGGTTTTTTAACCTCGTTTTAATTAGCACTCATACGCACATATCATATTTATATTACCCAAGGGATGAATAACATCTAGGGAGACCATACTCGGTAATCCTATAAAAATAACGTGCTTGATGTGTAGCTCTTAAACTGAAAATGAAACAAAATGATTATACGCAATCGTTATTTTTGGGCTGACTATCGAGTATGAGGGAACTGAGTTTTTGAGCCTATGGCTTCTCCTGCCTGACACGTTTTTTTTTTTTTTTTTTCTTTATCTCGGGTGTCGACGTGTATATGATTTTGCTTGCTGCTGAGGTAGGATAGGAGTGATAAGGAGTTCCCTTTACTTTCCACTGTTCATGGCAAGCCTGCCTGTGTCCCTAGGTGACATCGTGATATCCGATATGCTAAATGTGATTTATATCCCTAATAGCACATGATGTTTTAAAAACGTTTTTAAAACGTTTTGAAGTTGGAAAAAGGTTTTTATTATGTTGTAAAAACGTTTTTACATGTTCTGTGCTATTAGGGATCATCTTAGTTCATCTTAACGCTAGTCTCTTTATTGACTTTGTTAAGGTGGCTCCAGCGCCTAGTGCCGTATCAAAATGGGGAGACTAAAAATTAATCATTATTTTCTTTAAAATATGGTATAAAATTATCGTAGAGACTGTTGTAAGCCATATTCTACATTTTATCTGTTACTTTAGTAAGTAAATATAAAAAAACAAAAAGTTTTATGCTGCCCAAATTGATGAACTGTAACGGTACGCTCCTAAGTTCAAGAATGTGGCAACATTGCTCAGCTGTAGTCATACCTGTATATATGTACTCTGCAGAATGCAGACAGCTGAGAGCTGACTTGCACTCGCAACTGTATACTTAGTCTCCGATTATTTAAAGATTTTGTTCGATAACAAGACACTTTCCTTATGTCATCGAAAACTACGTAATAACATATACAAGATAGTATATTTTTTACACCTTATGGGTTATTTATATAAATGCAGCAGTAGGTTGCATATCGCGTAAGCTTGCATTTCCTATCTAACCCGTCTTAAAACTACGATTTTGTAAGCATGATTTCTTACAATTTTCATCGTCAACCTTAATTTTTTTTTAAACGAATAGAAAGATGGGAATTCAAAGAATATAATTCAATTTTATTAACCTCGGTTGGGTTATTTATAATTTTAACATTGAGGCCACTGGAGCCACCTTAAGAAGAAGAATTTCTTTTAGTTTCTTCTCTCTTAACTGATTTGTATTTTATGCCAACGGTCAGTATTGTTACATTCATTGAGCTCCATCATTCTCAACTAGGACTAAACCTTTCTGTTTTGTGCTCTTTTGGTGGCTAGTGGCTTGGCATTTTGTTTTCTTTTTTTTTGTCTATATAAGATCCTTAAGATTAGTGGAGCTCCAATATTTGCTCCAAGTGATTATCCCCGGTGGTTAGCCTTTTATCTGATGTGTCGCAAATTAGGGGCTCGGGGGGGGGGGGCAGCCTTTTAACTTTGGGGGTTGTGATAGTTACCTGTCTTTTACCTTAAAGACAGCGGAAACGAGGAAAGTGAAGTACGTGTGGAAGGTGTTGGAGGGAGAGTGGAAGTACATAAATTTTCAGTGTGTACAAGGGTTGTGGGTGTGTCGTATGTGTTTTCTTGTTTGCTATTCTTGTTTTTTTTTTTTCTTTTTTTTTCCACACCCTCGATAGATTATTACTTTCCTTAGATGTGTCTTCCTATTTTTTTTTTCCATACTGTTTTATGTTAGATACTTCTTGTTATATATAAGATACTGTTTCCATAGGCTTATATATAAGCATCAGCAGAAAGAAACCTAACTTAGCTATAACCGAATAACATAAGTAACACAAGGTATCTGTTATGCTTTTATTAAATAACTAAGATACTTAAAAGGGAAAAATATTAGTAGAGTGATGCAAGCTTTCACAGATATCTTTTGCAATAAGCTGAATACAGGAGCGTTGGGTAACTTTTGAAAGTTTCTCAAGAAATTT
Source organism: Copidosoma floridanum (assembly GCF_000648655.2). The sequence goes on from NW_019379705.1 coordinate 140,031, forward strand.
CCTCAACGATAATTGTACTATTTACAAAGTAGTTTAAGAATAATTTAAGCACTACAAAATAAAATGTAAGACTGCCCCCCTATTATTTGTTGTTTCTATACATATAATTAATTTAATGTGTAGCAAAATAAATTTGGTTGACAAGCAATAGTTATAACTTTGTGTATATTATTACTCTGTCATCGTAATCTGACTTCAAAAAACCATTTTAATATAGCTCGCTTGAACGGATCTTCTAGCCTGGCTTTTTTGAGACTTTTTGGCGGACATAATAAATTTACTATTGTAACATGGACTTACGATGCTGTTTATGGTTACGAAGCAATTGAATAAATAATTGTTAATCCATTTACGTAAGAATAAGTCTGTCAAAAGTGCTTACACTTCAATTATTACGCAAGTATTTTGAATTCCGGTCAATGTAGCCATTTTTTGTAAATTATAGCAGCGCCATCTACAGTTCGGACTAACTTTTCAGTGATCCGTATGCTCTTACCTTTATTTAAAAAAAAAATTTGTTCAAATTGGTTGGGTAGAAATGAAGTTATTTTATTCATGGAAAAAAAGCTCCTTTTTATAAACTTTTTTAGTCTTTTTGGCTGCCATATTGAATTTGCAAATATCACACGGACTGACTATACTTGTAATGATTACTAAAAATTTAGTTAATAATTTTTCGTCCATTTGAGTAAGAATAAGTCCGTCAAAAGTGTTTACACTTTAATCATCACGCAAGTTTTTTTAATTTCTGTCAATTCAGCCATTTTTTACTAATGCTCGCAGCGCCATCTACAGTTCAGACTAATTTTCTAGTAATCTGTATGCTCTTATCTTCATTAAAAAAAAAAATTGTCGATATCGGTTGGGTAGAACTGGAGTTGTTTTATTTATGGAAAAAAAGAACCTTTCAATTACCTTTTTTACCATTTATTGGCGGCCATATTGAATTTACTAATATCATGTGGACTCACGATGCATTGGATTCTTACGTGGCGATATAGTTAATAGTTTCTTATTCATATTGGCGAAAATAACTGTGTCCAAAGTGTTTACACTACAATTGTTATTGAAGTTTATTAATTTTGGTCGATTCAGCCATTTTTAAAAAATTCTAGTAGCGCCAGCTACAGTTCGGACTAATTTTTCAGTGGTTTGTATGCTCTTACCTTTCTTTAAAAAAAAAATTTGTTCAAATCGCTTGTGTAGAAATAGACTTATTTGATTTATGGAAAAAAAAGTGATTTATCTTTATCTCCCACTGTGCGCCGCATGGGGCAAAAATCCTCTGTATATCAATACGTATAAGTATAGATACTTTCAGAGGTTATGTTGTACGTCAACATTGGGTTGGTAGTAAAATCTTCGTAAAAAAAGTACATATTTATTCAATTATTGATTCATTATTTTGTATAGTTGAAACCTATATTATTTTTATGTATCTATAAATGAAATATTTTTAGGCTTGCAAGTATGTACATATGTATAAGAAATGCCGATAATGCAGATTTTATTCTACACTAACAAGCCGTTGCAACATCTTCACGGATCTTTAAAAACACACTTTTAATTTGTTATAAATAAACAAAGGTGAAGCTACGAGTGCTGTTCTTGGAATATGATGTTTAAAACATACTATTTTATATTATAATTGAATTTCAGCACAGTCTGAAATTTATTTTAATAGTAATCTGTAAAATACTCTTTTTCCGACAAAATAATTGTTAGCTTAAATGAATTTTTTCAAGGCGTTCCTAAGTTTATGGATTTTGTGACGTTATCCTCTTAAAAACCTTCGTTGAAAGTTCTACACATCACTGTATTAAATGTAAGAACGTATCTTAAACATTTAAAAAATCTGATTTTAAATTTATTTGTAATTTTCTATAAACGCGTTTGTATTAATTTATCCTGAATTTTTTTAACAGTGGAGTTTAACAAATATTTACTTATCCAGTCTACTATACATGTATTTATTTTATATAATATTTAATGAGGGAACTGAGTTTT
>NW_019379705.1:142415-152678 GCF_000648655.2 Copidosoma floridanum
AAAAAAAAAAAAAAAAAAAAAAAAAAAAAAAAAAAAAAAAAAAAAAAAAAAAAAAAAAAAAAAAAGATATACTTATTATTTTTGTACACAGTAGAATATAAAGAATTTAACCAATTTTGACTTTTAATTTGTGTAATTAAGTAAATTACTCGGTAAAATACACAAAATTTCCAACGGTGGCACGTACCTACTCAGATTTGCTACCGTAAATAATTATTTTCATGCAAACTAAGTTAAATATTTTGTTGTTATTCATCTAAAAAAGCAACTTTTCAAAATGGTACATGTAGGAGAAAAACAAATATCTTAACCATAACTTTTATAAGCTAGTGAAGCCCTCATTTATAATCAAAATATAAAGTCTAAGAATTCTTGACAGTTAAAGTATATCTCACCGCTATTATGGTGTCTTTTGAGCTCATCCATCTTGAGAAAATGACAAAGAACAAATTATTTAATTTAGGCTCATCTTGCATCAATAATTAATACAGGAGATGGGGTTCATAAAAATCACAAATTTTCGATAACCACAGTTAAATTATTTTAATTTAAAAGTTAATTAATTTTCTAGTAACAGTAGTGCGTATTGCACATCTAATTTACAGATTAAAACGAATACGTCCTAAAATCCACCTAACTTAAATAATGTGAATCTTATAATCCACTTTACATTTGTTGGACTTAGTGTAAGCTAATAATTCTACTATTTCAGTACATGTTAGAGTGCCAAGACATATCCGTAGAATAAACAACATCAAGCACTTGGAATGGTTAGACAAATATACCTTTTCTTTTAATGGGATAATGTGAGATAGCGATTTATAGAAATGCCGCGCTATCACATTGACTTTACTTTATTGACTGCCTCTCAAAACGGTTCAATAGGCTTGACTTTTAAGATAAGACAACACCATGCAAGAACGAGATTTTCCAGGGTCTTGTGAAAGCCTTATAAAAAATTGTTATAAGTTTTATTGATTATAAAGTATATCATTTCACTACTATTTTAAAATGTTAACCAACAATAACTTGAACTATTAGGACCTACACTTACTAATAAATACCATTACAAAATTTTAATACCCGAAACGTTAGTATATGGCTAATGAAAACTAGCCACTTTTTTTCTTAGTTTGCTGTATTGAACTCCCACAAATATATTAAAAACCATATGTTTTTCACAGAAAAATAATGTACCCATGCCGGAGTTTAAAACCACATTTAATTATTATAATTTGGAGAGTGAATGCTTGAAGCTGAAAAATAGGATCTGCTATGCAAAAACTGACTCCCAAAATATTACATACAGTTTTCCATATAAGATATAGAATGCAAGATAGTGGTGAATGTATAGGTATTACTGACACTTTTTTGTTTCGGACATACTTTAAAACTCACAACATACACATGTATAAATATGTAAGCTTTATTTTTTGTTTGACTAAAAGCTTTTAGACTGAGTTACTACATAATCATTGTTTGAATGATAAAAATTGTGAGGTATAGTTATAATTAAACTTTTATTTAACTAGCCAAGCGCTGGTAGGTATTACTAACGCTGTGTTTGTATTACTGACACTCAATTACTGCCATAGCTTCAATTACTGCCACTTTTTTTATTACTGTCTATAAATGACTGTCATCTTGGTTTTTAAAATGTGTGAAACTTGATGTTTATGAAATGGAGAGTGTAAAGTAAAAAGAATCAAAAATATTTTATTTATAAATTCTGGAATTAGAATTATTGTTTTTTTATAAGCTATGAACATTTGAGTCGGTCACACTTTATTTAGCCTTGTATGCTATCATCTGAATGATTGTAACATTAGAAAGAAATATGCAATAAGATCGATTTATTTATTATAATTGTGAATGATTATAAAACAACATTTTACAAACACTTCATACTTTTTAACGCTTATAACATGACTTTTTTTCTAAAATGTTTGACTTTCACACAAAAAAAAAAAAATAATTACAAATTAGTAACAGATTGTAATTGCTTTTGTAAATTACAAATTTTTTCAGTCAAATAATCTGTCTTTGGATTTTAATACGTTTGTTTTTGTTATATTACGTTTTTCTTCGAATTTCACGACTAGTTGTTGTTGCTACGCTAATTTACTTTTCTTTTTAATACTTATTTTCTCTTTGAAATATTTTTTTTCCTGACTTTTTTTTATCTCTTCTCTTGTTCTTTTTTCTTGTTTTCCTGATTTCCAACTTTAATTTTTTTTTTTTTTTTTTTTCGATACAACAGATAAAAAATTTTTTTATTGTCTTTTGCTACTGAATCTGAAGATGGTCTTAAGTTCTTTGTTATATTTAGCAAAGTTTTATTTGGAAAATCATATAGTGGTTCAGTTTAACTAAAAATTGTAACTGTTTGAATCTTTGTATTTTCAATAGGAGCATAATTATTTTTTTTTTATTTTTAGGTTTTGAGTGTTAAAGTGAAAATGCTTTTTTGGCATTACTTAAAATAGATTTAATTATAATACCAGCACCAATAGCTTTATAAATAACGCTATCATCAATCATGATAATACCATAATATTATTAAGTTAGGTCTTTTAGTTCTTCTGCATGAATACGTACCTATGTATAAATAAAAATTTTAATCCAAAAAATTAAGTACACTTGGGGAAAAAAAAACACCGTGATTGTCCTTACAAAAATTACCGTGCAGACGGTAATCGTGGGACAAAGCAACATCTTTTTACCTAACTTAGTCAATTTTTATCGTGCTGAACAGTAAAAATCGTAGGATGCCCAACAAAATGTCCCCCCACAGCTCTTATACATCAGTATGTATATAGATAGATTACTGCAACGTAGCATAATTTGTTCAACTCGTCTGTACTCGGTGATAAAATCATGAAATGATTTGAAAAAAACTACACACGTTCTTTATAGTGTCTATGTAACAACAGTATTGATCCGGTAATCAAAAACATTATCATTACTGCACGAACAATTCTAACCTAAAAACATGATACATGCATATTCTGTCAAAAAGAGTCTGTTATCGAGGCTCAACAATTTAAAGCTAACAACAGAAATATGATCACAGACGCTGAAAATATATGTAACACTGTCATTAAAATTAAATAAAATCCAAGTGATCAATAACTATTTTGTTGAATAACTACAAAACAGCAACTATTACTTTATATGCCTACAAATTTTTAACATGATTTACGGGTGCTGTAATTATTAAAAGTGACTTGAAATCCATTAATTTCATACGGTGGACTACACTGTTTTGAATGTAAATAAGCTTGCATCATTCAATAAATATTATATTCAATTTAAGGTAAAATTATATACAAGTAACTATGATAATTATATCTGTAATAAATGTAGTTCACAGCGATATTTTTTTTAAACATAACATTTAATTATTAAAAAATACTATTCGTCATTTTACTTACCAGTGGCAGTACTTGCATCAGTGTCAGTAATATCTATACATAACCTTATTATAAGACTTTCTTTGACGACTACTTTTGTAAAACAATAAACGTGCTAGAGAAAAATTCTTACTCACATGGGTAGCATACGTAAATAAGTATGCGTATATGTATGTATATTTGGAGTTGTACTTTAATTTACATTTGTACTTTTATCGCCAAAAATGTATTGAGATTCCAAATTTGTAACAGTAAAATTTATTGATAGTATGCAAATAGCTTGAAGCTTCAATAATTTTACTTATATATATACATGAAAAAATTCACAAAAAATATTTCGTTTTTCTTCTCCGTTTTAATACGAGTTTTTTTTTTGGCACACCCTCGAAGCTCGAACTTTTTTTATCGTACTGCCATGTACTATAAAAAAATTTATAGCACTGGTTTTTGTGAGAGTGACATCTTTTTAAGATTTTTTAGTTTTTAATTCATCGATGAATTTTTAAGATGTTTTGTAAGTAATTTTTAAGTGAGACCATAATTTTAAGCCTAAGATATAATTTTAGAGGTCTCTGTTTTTTCAACATAAGTTTTTCAAAAAAAATCATAGAGAACTTTTTCAAAACTTAAATTAAATGCTTAACGTAAGCTTTAATTTGAGTTTTGTGGAATTACAACCAGTGACTCTCTGCAGAAATACCTACCAATTAAGGGGGCTCCTTCATGAAAGTCTCCAAAAAGTGACATACCATTTCTAATAGAATAAAATTAGCTAATTCCAATGCTGGCCTTATTTATACCCCATATGAATCAAAATGTTGAGATATTTGAGCTCAAAGTTGTAACTGTTAGCATGTATTCTTATAGGGCTGCGTGAAAAACGAGTTGTTTTATATTTATAGTAAGCCAAAATAAACTGTCCTAGGAGAATGAGTATAGACGTTTTGTAGATGAAGTCTTCCTCTTTAATGTGCTACATTAAAAACTGAGGGTAATGGGGTGATTAAGCGATAAATTTGTAATAGAAGTAAACCAATAGTCGTGTGCAGAAGTTTATGAGATTACGTCGATAGCAGACACACTGACTCACTTTGTAGCGTGAGATTTGAAAAACTTAAACTGTAGGGGTTGAAGTTTGTACCTGTTATTAGTTGTAATAGAGAAGTATTCAATTAGAAAAATACTGATGTATTAACTTTAGGTCTTATAAGATTTTTATAATGTACAGGTACCTTAGCAGGTACAGAACACTATAGTTATATATTAGGTGCAGCAGAAAAGCAAAGTGCAAACAAGACATATACATAGTCAATGCTATATCGACCGACACACTGCTGTACCTACCTGCACTGGACTGACCAAAACAATAATTCTTCTTTTGTAAAAAGTAAAACTATACTCAAAATGATCATTTTTTCCACTTCATATTTTATTAACAACAGCATAATATTTTTTAGACACATATTTTTATTGAAAAACAAAACTTGAGTTTTTTGTTTATACTTGACCTGAGTGGTAGTAGCAGGAACCCTATTAAAGTAAGTTCATAATTTTAATCCTAAAATGTCACACTCTCTTTATTAAACTTGAAAAAATCAAGAGATTGAAAATTTATTGAAGCTTAAATAAAAAAATGCCAAATTAAGTGCAATTCAGACAAACAAATAGTCAATAGTTTTTTCAGGATAAAATTTCGTGTTACTGTCTGAAAAATATCTTTTACTCTGTTTAAGCATTGTATATAAGGTTAGCGCATTTTTAGTTGATGAAATGGATATTAAACTGATTGGCGCACTGGTACCGTTGACATTAAGTCTGTTAAAAAAGCATTTCAAATTTATCATGTAATTTGAAATAGTAATAAGTACAATAGATAATTTTTTAAATTATTATTTAGGCTATTTTGATTGTAATTCAACAATTAATTGCAAACATTAATTATTGCATAATAGTATAAAACATTCAAAGCTCAATAAAGAATAAAAAGTTAATGAAAACTATATTTTTGTTAATAATGCACCATTTAAACCACTAAATAAGCTTAATGTGGGGGAATGGATTGTTGTAATTTATGATGGTTGGTATCCTGGTCAGAAAAAATGTTTTGAAAATAATTCGTTAAAAGTAAGTTTTTCAAAAGAAAAAAATTCTTTCGTGGTCAAAAACTCTAGATATCCAAACTATTTTTCCATCACAGATATTATGCCGAATGAAACCACCTCAGAAAAATAAGTCAAAAAAATTTATTTTGCATATCTAATGCAAATTATAAAAATATAACCGATGTTTCGAACAACTGCTTTAGTATGTTATGCTTAAACAGTGTCAAAGACATTATTTTTCAGACAGCAACACAAATATTTAACCCTGAAAAAAACATTGACTATTTGTCTAAATTGCAGTTTAATTGGCATCTTTTAATTTAAGCTTTAATAAATGTTAAACCTCTTTATTCTTTTTAAGTTTAATGAAAAGAGTGTGAAGTGACATTGTAGGCTTAAAATTATAAACTCATTTTTATCGATGGTTATTTCTGCAGAGGTCACTGATTGTAATTCCACGAAACTCAAATTAAAGCTTATGTTAAGCCTTTAATTTAAGGCTTAACATAAGCTTTAATTTAAGGTTTAAGAAAGTTATGTTGAAAAACCAAAGAACTCTAAAATGACAATTTGGGCTTAAAATTATGGTTTCACTTTAATCTGTAGTAACTTTTGCAAAGAGCCATCAATTTTTAATTTAGCAGAACTCAAATTAAAGCTCATGCCAAGTCTTTTAAATTGGTTTCTAAGGACTTCCAATAGCTTATTTAAAACTAAAGTTATAAGCAAATCAATCAGACGTATTTTTATCGATCGTTTTTACCGTAAAAATTCATTGATAAATTTTAAACAAAAAATTTAAAAAAACGTGCCACTCTCAAAGAAACCAGTGTTCAAATTTTCTTCTCATAGTAAATAGTTGTACGAGTTAAGTAAACCTGATTACAAGCTCTCTAAATTTAAACCAGTGAAAATGTTCACTATTTTGGTAGTGAATATCTGTTTCACTTGCAGCTAAGTGAAAATGTTCACTATTTAGATATAAGTTATTTTTGTCACTTTCAATTAAGTGAGGATTCCACTTTTCTAAAGTGATACGTTCTTCAAATCACAAATCGCTAAGAAATAGTCAAATAATTCACTATTTCGTGAAGTTAAAATTTATTTCACTGTGTACAAAGTGAAGTTGTCCTTCCACCTGTATCTACCCTATACATGGACCGAGAATCCTCCAGTGTTCGCGCTGATGGTAGTGGTGGTCGTCAGATCAATATTCCGCCATAAAGTTTTGTCGATCACAGTTAGTAAACACGATTTTATTTATACTAGCTTGTAAATATAGTAAAGTGTAGAATTATCAAAGTGTATCTATTCATAATTTGCAAATATTACCAGCAGTTAGTCCATGCTTTTTCATAAGGCAAATATTAGGTTATGTCGTGTACCATGTGTCTATATGATATACGTTGAAGTCAACGTGCTTCTCTGCAGTGTAAAATTTATTGTCATTTCACTCTGTGTATTATGTAGGATGCATTTCAGTTCATAATAAAAGTGCAGTGATTTAAATATGATGTTATTACTGTTATAGCAATTTATAAATACACCACTAATACGTGGTGATGTGGTGACAATTTCACTACTTGAAGTAGTGAAAATTTCACTGCTTTATGAAGTAAAAATTTCACTTCTTTATGGGTTAAAATTTCACTGCTTTATATGGTGAAAATTTCACTGCTTTGTGGGTGAAAAGTTCACTGCTTTATGTGGTGAAATTTTCACTGCTTTTAAGAGTTAAAATTATTTGACTAATTTATGAAGCGAATATTCACTATTTGCATGTGATCTGATCCTAACTGACGAGGATAGTGAAAATTACACCATTAACCAGTGAAATTTCACTGGTTTCAATTTAGAGAGAGGGTATGCCTTAAAAAAATTTTTTTATTGTCTTTTGCTACTGAATCTGAAGATGNAAAGGGATTAACGTGTAAAGTAGTGTTCCGAAGCGCGAGGCACATCACTTTTGGCTCATCCTCTCTCGCACACGCCTACTCTCTTGCACATATATATATGTATATATATATATATACATGTATCTCGGTGGCGCCTTACCGTCGTGGCGCCTGACTTGGCGTCCGCCTATTTGGCGCCAGTCAAATTTTATTAAGTATAGGTGCTCATTCTCGGACCCCAACTACTACTGTACCGCAGTATCTAGTAAAAAAAACAAATTCAAATGAATTTGAAACTAAAACTTTTTGTACATGCAGCTCTGGGCATAATTACATTGTTTGTTAAAGGAGCCTTCAGTTTTCAAATAAATTTTTAGCTTAAAACACATTAACGATATTTAAATAATCATATCTTCTAAGTTGACAGAAATCTAAATACATTCAGCACATTTTTTAAGCACATTAATAAACTGTATATACAAGATACATTTATACCATATTCAGCTAACAACTATTCAGAAGTATATCTAAAAAACGTGCCTTTCACGTAATAATATACCTATGAGAAACTACTTAAAGTTTTTCTGTAAGTCTGCTAAAACTTTAAGTATGTGCTGTTAAAAGTACTACTCATTGATATGTAGTGAAGAATTTAATAATCTTGGCTGAAAGGTACTCAAAAAATTTGTGTCAAATTTTTTTTTTTTTAATGGTAGCTAAAATCAGACCCTTAAGGTATATGGTAAAACGGTTATATACATACATTCAAAACTACTCTTCCCATTTTTACTAATAACCAGTTCTAGATTAAATACATGTTTGGCAACATACACAAGTAAATTTGGAGATTCAAACTGAATCGTTTTGATGAAATATCCACTGAAGGAATGCTTGGTGTTGACAACATATTAATCTCCCAAGATTTAAAAGAGTATTTGCTTATAAAAAAAAGGTTACTATTCACTTAAAAAAAAGCTTACATTACATCATAACAAAATGGTGCAAGTTTCTTTGATTAGTGGATTGGCTTTTTTCTCAATCTATGTCAATTATTTTGGAAAAATTTTTATGTCGGTGAATTCCAGTAATTTAAGCTTGGCTGACATGAGGAGCTCATGCTCTTTTTAATACAGACTGTAGCACAAAGCTAAGACACCATCTTTTTGTAACCAATAATTAATTTTTGTTAAAAAGCTTTGATGTCTTTATTTAATGACATATATTTAAATACATTTTAACAAGTATAAGGGTTAGACAACTTTAATGTGTTTTAACTACGCACTACTTTTTATAACTGTTATTTTTAGTTTTGTTAAATCTATTTTATTTGGAGTGTTATGAAATTTCTTTATTTTACAAAATTTAATTTTTTCTATTTTATTTATAAAATACATTTATAATTTGATGTAAGAGCATTTTTAAGGAAAACTTACTCGGACTAAGAGATAAGTTGATACTTTATACTGTTTTTATCCAAAAACCAGTGGACAGTGGGTGCTTGGGTAACCTAGTAAGAAGTTATACTTCTATAAAATTATATGGCAGCTAATATAATTACAAATATATAAGTATACCTCGTATGAAACGATGTTATGCACGAAAATAGTACAATTATCGTTGTAATGAGTATACCTGCGTTAGTTGGGTGTGGTTTCAATGAATATTTTAATATCTAATAATAGAACAATAATAAACAAAATTTTATGGCACAATACAATATAAACAATATGGCAGCTGGCAAATACAAGACTGTCCTCTTTCATCGAATATTCCTATGGTTTCAAAACAACGTCCTAAGAAAACAAGAAATACCCTTATAAAATAGCAGACCGTTCAACTGTACCCTTTTTTACATGTTGAATTAAAAAAATTTCATTAAAAAAAGTAAGGTAAAATGGGGTATAGTGGGACAATGCAGACATTGCAGGGTATAGTGAGACAGGAGAAGAAAATCATAACTGGTAAGTTCATTTGTCAAAAAATATCCTTGAAAAAATTTCCTAATATTCCTTTTTCTCTCAGCTAGATAAGACTCTCAAAATTTATTGTGGTACACGTTCAAGGGAAAATGGAAAAAATATTTTATCAAGCTGTCCGTGCACTCGTTTGATGCATGCATATACGTCTTGAACGAGGCATTTCGCCCATTTTAGATGTGACACTAAAGTTGACTATCAAGATGATATACCGAAAATAAATTTTTTTTCGAACGTTCAAACTATTTATACGTAATAATATGACACTAAAGAACAAGTTTTATTAACAAGATCTTAAAAATAATAACTTTGTCATAAAATATAGTCCGTCCTAGTATACCCTTATTTTCTACAAACACCATGTAGAAGTGAGACCAGGCTTTATCATTGCTGTCCCATTACTACATCCTTTTTTTTAAAAACTAGGTAGTAGTGGCACAAGTACTTGACAAGACTAAATTCTATTTTTAACGACTGTGATTTCATGCTTTTTACTATAGTAATCGTGCGAATGTCATCAGCCTAATCTTTAACAGTAAAATTGAGCTCAAATATATTCGTAGGATTAGTAGTTTAGTGAATGAGAGCATTATTACCTGGTAAATAGACATAATCTGAAACCTAACCTCGATGCAATCTGTATTGATCCATCCAATAACCCAATGTAAAAAAATCAACTTTGCAGAAAATGATATATATTTTTAATAATTAATTTTCATCATACTAATATTGAAAAAAAACTGAACAAAATCAATACCTCTGAAAATAGTCAACAGAAAAATACAGGTATTAGTTTACTCACATTATATTTTCATTTGGTATTTCAGCCTTTAAAACTTGCTTCTTATCTCCACAGAAGAATCAAATAATTCTCCTT